>SJYC01041726.1:0-12069 GCA_006408675.1 Madoqua kirkii | reverse complement strand
AGGCACAAACTTTTCTTAGAATTCATACTGCCAATCTAACTAATTTTGTTTTTGTTTGTTTTAGGAGAGAAAGAGAACCAAATTCTAGTTTTGCATCATTGTATTATTAATTCTAAGACAGAGTTTTATAAACCTTGTAAGATTCTTCCAATCTTAGCCAGTTCTGACCACACAAGATGATTCATTTTCCAAAATTCCTTTCCCATAAACCATCTAAAAATTAAAAATAATCCGTTTAATTTTGTCTTGCCCTTCTATATATCATTCTGAAGCAACAAATCATTATCCTTCCAGAAAAATTACTCTCCTTTAACCTTAATGAAAACGTATCCTTCTTATCTTTCACTATCATAAACATGTCTTACATAGAGAAAAACCACTGTTACCAAAGCAGAAGTGGGAGAAGGGATATAGTAGGAGTGTAGGATTAATAGATAAACACTGCTGCTGCTAAGTCACCTCAGTCGTGTCTGATTCTGTGCGACCCCATAGACGGCAGCCCACCAGGCTCCCCCATCCCTGGGATTCTCCAAGCAAGAACACTGGAGTGGGTTGCCATTTCCTTCTCCCATGCATGAAAGTGAAAACTGCAAGTGAAGTCACTCAGTCATGTCCGACCCTCAGTGACCCCCATGGACTGCAGCCCACCAGGCTCCTCTGTCCATGGGATTTGGGCAAGAGTACTGGAGTGGAGTGCCATTGCCTTCTCTGAGATATACACTACCAAATATAAAATAGATAAATAACAATGATTTACTGTTTCTCACAGGAAACTATATGCAATACCCTGTAATAATCCATAATGAAAAAATTTTTTTAAAAGAATATATAAACACACACTCATGCACATACAGCTAAATCACTTTGCTGTATGTCTAAAACCAGCACAATATTATAAATCAGATATACCTCAATTTTAAAAATACATGTATTTTTTTCGTTGCTATTTTTTTACATTATCATACCTGGTAGTATCATTTATAAATCTTGAATAAACTTTTTAACCATCAGATGCCTTTCTTTTACAGAGAAAGCTCGGAAGTAATTGTTAACTATTTGGCACATGTGATCACTCTGCAGCAAATTTATGAATACGTGATTTCACAAATTTCTAGATGTATGTGCTTTTTCTCATGTTTGAAAGTAGACTCCAAACATATTTAGCTTCTCTATACTATATATTTGGAGAAGGCAATGGCAACCCACTCCAGTACTCTTGCCTGGAAAATCCCATGGACGGAGGAGCCTGGTAGGCTGCAGTCCATGGAGTCGCGAAGAGTTGGACAGGACTAAACAACTTTACTTTCACTTTTCACTTTCACGCACTGGAGAAGGAAATAGCAACCCACTCCAGTATGCTTGCCTGGAGAATCCCAGGGATGGGAGCCTGGTGGGCCGCCATCTATGGGGTCGCACAGAGATGGACACGACTGACGTGACTTAGCAGCATACTACATACTAAAATGTGCCAAAAGTCAACAAAGTTTTGTTCAGCAATTAAAAGTTTCTGTATTTTATTCTATCTGTAAATGATCTAGGTGTTAATGAATATGTAATACTTAATTTAATTAGTTTTATGGTTTCAAGTTACAAAAGAAAGGTTTGTAATACCATTTTAAGTAGATATACAATAAAATATAATTGTTGAAATATTTATGTATTTTATCACACCTATATCTATTTAGTTCAATTGTGCTGAACAATAATGTGTGAATTGATCATGAAAACTTCATGAAGTAAACAAACAAATATAATCATCACCCTGAGTTATTTTCCTTGCCCACAAATTAAGTAACTATCCAAAAAAATAAAAACAATAAAACCACAAAAATGTAAACATATGGTTCTCGTGATTTTGTTAAAAATTCCTACTATTTTATATGCATCATGCAATTCATTTTTATTTTACATTTCATACTCAGATGGTATTTATAATTTTACATCGTGGATCTCAGGAAGCATTACTATGAACAAAGCTAGTGGAGGTGAGGGAATTCCAGCCAAGCTATTTAAAATCCTAAAAGATATTGTTGTTAAAGTGTTGCACTCAATATATGAGCAAATCTGGAAAACAGCAGTTGCGACAGGATTGGAAAATGTCAATTTACATTTCATACCCAAAGAAAGGGAATGCCAAAAAATGTTCAATCTATCATACAACTGTGCTCATTTCACATGCTAGCTAGCAAAGTTAAGCTCAAAATACTTCAAGCTAGGCTTCAACAGTACATGAACCAAGTACTTGCAGATGTACAAACTGGGTTTAGAAGAAGCAGAGGAACAAGAGATCAAATTGCCAAAATTTGTTGGATCAAAGAGAAAGCAACAGAATTCCAGAAAAATATCTACATCTGCTTTACTGAACATGCTCAAGCCTTTGACTGTGTGGGTCGCAATAAACTGTGGAAAATTCATAAACAGATGAAAGTACCAGACCACCTTACCTGTTTCCTGAGAAGCCTATATGCAGATCAAGAAGCAACAATTAAAAATGGACATGGAACTGTCTGTTTCAAAACTGCGATCAGAGTACTGCAAGGCTGTATATTGTCACCTTGCTTATCTAACTCATATGCAGGGTACAACATGCAAAATGCTGGGCTGGATGAATCACAATCTAGAATTAAGATAGGTGGGAGAATCAACAACCTCAGATATGCATATGATACAACTTTGTTTGCAGAATAAAGTGAAGAGGAACTAAAGAGCCTTTTGATGAGGGCTTAGTGGAGAGGGAAAAAGTTGCCTTGAAACTCAACATTCAGAAAACTATGATCAAGACATCTGGTCCCATCACTTCACGATAAATGAAAGGGGAAAGCAGTGACACAGTTTATTTCCTTGGGCTCCAAAATCACTGTAGATGGTGGCTGCAGTCATGAAATTAAATGACTCTTGTTCCTTGGAAGGAAAGCAAAAACAAACCTAGACAGCATAATAAAAAGCAGAGCCATCATTTTGCTGACAAAGTCTGTATGGTCCAACTTATGGTTTTTCCAGTAGTTATCTACAGATGTGAGAGTTAGACCACAAAGAAGGCTGAATGCTGAAGAACTGACGCTTTCAAAATATGTTACTGGAGAAGACTTTTGAGAGCCTCGGACTGCAAGGAGATCAACCAGTCGATCCTAAAAGAAATGAGCAAACTAAATGAGCAAATTCCAGGAGACAGGGAAAGACAGGGAAGCCTGGTGTGGGGCAGTCCACAGGGTTGGAAAGAGTCAAAAATGACTGAGTGACTAAAAACAATAATAACAAGAGATCCAACTCAGACATAAGGCACAGGCTGAAAGTGAGGGGTGAATATTCCATGCAAATGGAAGATCAAAAGAAAGTGGGAGTAAAAACACTCATATGAGATAAAATAGACTTTAAAAAAAGACCATTATAAAGATAAGAAAGGACATTACACAGTGATTGAGGGATCAATCTACGAAGAATACATAACAATTACAAATATATATGCACCCACTATAGGCACATCTCAATACAAAAGGCATAGGCTAACTACTATGAAAGAGAAAACTGACAGTAACATGATCATAATGGAGAATTTTAATACCCTACTCACACCAATGGACAGATCATCCAGACAGAAAATTAATAAGGAATCAGAAGCTTTAAACAACGCACTGGGCAAGTTGGATCTGTTTCATATCTACAGACCATTTAACCCCAAAACAATAAATTTCATTTTTTTCTCAAGTGCACATGTAACATTCTGCAGAAGATATCACATCTGAGACCACAAATCAAGTCTTGGTAAATTTTTTTTTAAAATTGAAATCATTTCAAGCATTTTTTTCTGACCACGATACTATAAGATTAGATATCAATTACAGGAAAAAAAATAATTAAAAAAAACCACAAACACATAGAGGCTAAGAAATACCCTTCTGAATAACCACCAGATCACTAAAGAAATAAAAGTAAATAAATAAAAACGTGCCTAGAAGGAAATGACAATGAAAATGTAACAATGTAAAACCCATGGGATGCAGTAAAAGCAGTGCTAAGAGGAAAGTATATAGACATACAAGCCTACTTCAAAAAATAAGAAAGACATCAAACAAACAACCTAATCTCATACCCAGAGCAACTAGAAAAAGAAGAACAGCAGAAAACAACCTAAACTTAGTAAAAGCAAAGAAATCATATAGACCAGAGTAGAAATAAATGAAAAAGAAATGAAGGAGACAGTAGCAAAGATCTATAAAAGTAAAAGGTGGGTTTTTGAGAAGATAAACAAAATTGACAAACCACTAGCCAGACTCAAGCCAACAAAAGGGAGAAGACTCAAAAAAAATTAAAAATAAAAAAGAATTTACAACATAGAACACAGAAATACAAAGGATCCCAAAAGTCTACTAAGAGCTAATATATACCAATAAAATGGACACTTAGAAGAAATGGGCAAATTCTTAAAGATGCTCAACCTTCCAAAGTTCTACAAGGCAGACATAGAAAATATGAACAGATCAACCACAAGCACAAGAAATCAAAATTGTAATAAAAAATCTTCCAAGAAACAAAAGCCCAGGGCCAGATTCCTTCACAGGTGTTATACCAAAGGCTTAGAGAAGAGCTAACACCTATCTTCCTCAGATTCTTTCAGAAAATTGCAGAGGATGAAAACTCCCAAACTCATTCTCTGAGTCCACCATTACCTTGATACTGAAACCAGACAAAATTGCCACACACACAAGGAAAATTACAGGCCAATATCACTGTATGCAGGCCAGGAAGCAACACTTAGAACTGGACATGGAACAACAGACTGGTTCCAAATAGGAAAAGGAGTACGTCAAGGCTGTATATTGTCACCCTGCTTATTTAACTTATATGCAGAGTACATCATGAGAAATGCTGGACTGGAAGAAACACAAGCTGGAATCAAGATTGCCTGGAGAAATATCAATCACCTCAGATATGCACATGACACCATCCTTATGGCAGAAAGTGAAGAGGAACTAAAAAGCCTCTTGATGAAAGTAAAAGAGGAGAGTGAAAAAGTTTGCTTAAAGCTCAACATTCAGACAACAAAGATCATGGCATCTGGTCCCATCACTCCATAGGCAATAGATGGAGAAACAGTGGAAACAGTGTTAGGCTTTATTTTGGGAGCTCCAAAATCACTACAGATGGTGATTGCAGCCATGAAATTAAAAGACACTTACTCCTTGGAAGAAAAGTTATGACCAACCTAGATAGCATATTCAAAAGCAGAGACATTACTTTGTCAATTAAGGTCCATCTAGTCAAGGCTATGGTAGTAGTCATGTATGGATTTGAGAGTTGGACTATGAAGAAGGTTGAGCACTGAAGAATTGATGCTTTTGAACTGTGGTGTTGGAGAAGACTCTTGAGAGTCCTTTGGACTGCAAGGAGATCCAACCAGTCCATTCTGATGGAGATCAACCCTGGGATTTCTTTGGAAGGAATGATGCTAAAGCTGAAACTCCAGTACTTTGGCCACCTCATGCGAAGTGTTGACTCATTGGAAAAGACTTTGATACTGGGAGGGATTGGGGGCAGGAGGAGAAGGGGATGACAGAGGATGAGATGGCTGGATGGTATCACGGACTTGATGGACGTGAGTCTGAGTGAACTCCAGGAGTTGGCGATGGACAGGGAGGCCTGGCATGCTGTGATTCATGGAGTCACAAAGAGTCAGACACAACTGACCGACTGAACCGAACTGATCACTGATGAATATAAATGCAAAAATCCTCAACAAAATTGTAGCAAACAGGATCCAGAAACACATGAAAAGGATCATACATATGATCAAATGGGCTTTATCACAATATATTCTTCAATATATGCAAACCAGTCACTGTGATACACCATACTAACAAATTTGATGAAAAATCACATGATAATTCCAATAGTTGCAGAGAAAGCATTTTGTAAAGTTCAACGCCCACTTAAGATGAAAAACTCTCCAGAAGATACACATAGAAGGGACATATCTCAACATAATCAAGGCCGTATATATCACAAACGCACAGCAAACATTATTTTCAACACTGAAAAACTGAGAGCATTTCCTCTAAGATGAGGAACAAGACAAGGGTGAACATTCTCATCGCTATTGTTCAACATAGTTCTGGAAGTCCTAGCTACAGCAATTGGAGATGAAAAAAGAAATTAAAGGAATCCTTGAAAGTGAAAGTCGCTCAGTCATGTCCAACTCTGTTATCTCATGGACTATGCAGTCCATGGAATTCTCCAAGCCAGAATACTGAAGTGGGTAGTTTTTCCCTTCCTCAGGAGGTCTTCCCAACCCAGTGGTCTCACACATTGCAGGGGAATTCTTTACCAGCTGAGCCACAAGGGAAATCCAAGAATACTGGAGTGGGTAGCCTATTCCATCTCCAGCAGATTTTTCCGACCCAGGAATCAAACCAGGGCCTCCTGCATTGCTAGAGGATTCTTTACCAACCGAGCTATCAGGGAAGCCCATAAAGGAATCCAGATTGGAAAAGAAGAAGCAAAACTCTCATGGTTTGCAGATGACATGATTCTCTACATAGAAAACCTTAAAGAGGCCACCAGAAAATTACTAGAGCTAATCAATGGATATAGAAAAGTCACAGAGTATGAAATTAATACACAGAAACCCCTTGCATTCTTACACACCAGCATGAAAAATCAGAAATTTAAATTAAGGAAACAATTCCATTCACCATCGCAACAAAACAATAAAATACCTAGGAATAAATCTACTTGAAGAGACAAAATACCTACATGCAGAAAACTATAAGACACTGAAGAAAGAAATCAAAATGACACAAAAAGACAGAGAGATATACCACGTTCCTGGATTGGAATAGTCAATATTATAAAAATGACTATATTACCAAAAGCAATCTATAGATTCAATGCAATCTCTATCAAACTACTCATGGTATTCTTCACAGAACCAGAACAAAACATCTCACAATTTGTATGGAAATACGAAAGACCCCAAATATCCAAAGAAATCTTTAGAAAGAATAATGGAGTTGGATGAATCAACCTGCCTGACTATACTATAAATCTACAGTCATCACAAAAATATGGTACTAGAACAAAACAGAAATATAGATTAACTGAACAACATAGAAAGCCCAGAGATAAACTCACATATCTATAGGCACCTTATCTTTGACAAAGGAGGCAAAAATATACAACAGAGAGAAGGCAGTGTCTTCAATAAGTGGTGCTGGAAAAATTGGATAGTGACATGTAAAAGAATTAAATTAGAACACTTTCTAACACAATACACAAACATAAAATTTAAAAAATGGATTAAAGACCTAAATGTAAGAGCAGAAACCATAAAACTCTTAAAGGAAAACATAGGCAGAACACTCTTTGACATAAATCACAGCAAGATCCTCTATGACCCACCTTCTAGAGGAATGGAAATAAAACCAAAATAAATGCAATCTAATTAAACTTAAAAGCTTTTGTACAGTGAAAGAAGCTAAAAGCAAGGTGAGAAGATGGTGCTCAGAATGGTTGAAATAATAGGAAACGAAACAACTGACAAAGCATTAATCTCTAAAATGTACAAGCTGTTCAATACCAGAAAAGCAAAGAACCCAATCATAAAGTGGGCAGACGGCCTAAACAGCCATTTCTCCAAAGAAGACATATAGATGGCTAATAAACACACGAAAAAGATGCTCAGCATTGCTCACTATTAGAGAAATGCAAATCAAAACTACAACAAGGTCACACAGGTCAGAATGGTCACCATCAAAAAATGTATAAACAATAAATACTGGAGAGGGTGTAGAGAAAAAGGGAACCCTCTTGCATTATTGATGGTGATGCAAGTTGATAAAACTATATGGAGAACATTATGGAGATTCCTTAAAAACTAGGCATGAAACTACTATATGACTTAAGAATCCCCCAAACCCTGAGGAACCTATAATTGAAAAAGGCACATGTATCCTAGTGTTCATTTCAGCATCATTTACAATAGCTAGGAAATGGAAGCAATATAGATGTCCAAGAACAGATGAATGGATAAAGAAGTTGTGGTACATATACACAATGGAATATTACTCAGCTATAAAAGGAGTGCATTTGACTCAGTTCTAATAAAGTGGAGGAAACTAGAGCCTGTTATACACAATGAAGTAAGAAAGAGAAAAACAAATATTGTAAATACATACATATATGTATGTACATATATGTATACATATATTCATACACATATGGTGCTACATACACATCTGATGCTACTGACAATCCTATCTGTAAGGCAGCAATGCAGATGCAGATATACAGAACAGACTTGCGGACAGTGGGAGAAGGAAAGAGTGGGGTGAATCGAGAAAGCAGCTTTGGAACGTGCACATTCAGTTCAGTTCAGTCTCTCAGTCGTGTCTGATTCTTTGTGACCCCATGAACCGCAGCACGCCAGGCCTCCCTGTCCATCACCAACTCCCGGAGTCCAAACCCGTGTCCATCGAGTCAGTGATGCCATCCAACCATCTCATCTTCTGTGCTCCCCTTCTCCTCCTGCCTTCAATCTTTCCTAGCATCAGGGTCTTTTCAAATGAGTCAGTTCTTCACATCAGGTGGCCAAAGTATTGGAGTTTCAGATTCAACATCAGTCCTTCCAATGAACACTCAAGACTGATCTCCTTTAGGATGGACTGGTTGAATCTCCTTGCAGTCCAAGGGACTCCAATTAGTCTTCAAAACCACAGTTCAAAAGCATCAGTTCTTCAGTGCTCAGCTTTCTTCATAGCCCAAGTCTCACATCTATACATGATCACAGGAAAAACCATTGCCTTGACTAGATGGACCTTTGTTGGCAAAGTAATGTCTCTGCTTTTTAATATGCTGTCTAGGTTGGTCATAACTTTCCTTCCAAGGAGTAAGCATCTTTTAATTTCATGGCTGTGATCACCGTCTGCTGTGATTTTGGAGCCCAAAAAATTAAAGTCAGACACTGTTTCCACTGTTTCCCCATCTATTTCCCACGAAGTGATGGGACCGGATGCCATGATCTTAGTTTTCTGAATGCTGAGCTTTAAGCCAACTTTTCACACTCCTCTTTCACTTTCATCAAGAGGCTCTTTAGTTCTTCTTCACTTTCATTACCATATGTAAAATCAGATAGCCAATGGAAATTTTCTGTATGACACAAGGAGCTCAAATCTGGTGCTAAGTGACAAGCTAAAGTGGTGGGATGTGGTGGCAGGTGGGCAGAAGGATCAAGAGAGAGGTGACATACATGTACCTATGGATGACCATATTGATATATGGCAGAAACCAACACATTATTGTCAAGTAATTATTCTACAATTAAAAATAAATAAATTTAAATTTAAACAAAGAGGAAATTCTAAAATTTGCCACAACATGGATTGATATTGAGCATATTATGCTAAACTAAATAAGTCAGAGAAGGACAATACTTATACATATACTTACTTATATATGGAATAGGTTTCCAAGATGGCACTAGTGGTAAGGAACTCACCAGCCAATGCACGAGACATAAGAGATGAAGGTTTGATCACTTGGTCAAGAAGATCTTTTGGTGGAGGGCATGGAAACTCACTCCAGGATTCTTGCCTGGGGATTTCTAGAGAGAGAGAAGCCTGGCACGCTACAGTCCATGGAGTCACAAAGTGTCACTCATGACTGAAACTACTTCGCACTCACACACACACACACATGTGAAAGATAAAACAAAACACAGGGACTTGGGCCAGGTGAAAACATTGGCAGTTGTCAGAAGTGGAGATAAGTATGGGTAAAATGAGTGAAAGAAATCAAAATGCACAAACTTCCAATTATAAGATAAGTAAGTCCTGGCCATATAAGGTACAGCGTGATGACTACAGTTAACAACACTGCATTGAATATCTGAAAGTTACGAAGAGGGTAAACCTTAAAAGTTCTCATCACAATAAAAAAATTCTAACTATTTGTGGTGATGGATGCTAACAAACTGTTTGATGGTATATATGTCTCTTTATGTTGTACACTAAAAAAAATAATACAACAGTATATGCCAATTATATCTCAATTTTAAAAAAATCCAGAGAATGTTTTTTGTTGTAGCCCAGGATCCCAGGAGTGAAGCCTACTCCTGACTGATGCTGAAGCTGAAGCTCTAATACTCTGGCCATGTGATGCAAACAGCTGACTCGTTAGAAAAGACTGATGCTGGGAAATATTGAAGGCAGGAGGAACAGGGGACAACAAAGGATGAGATGTTTGGATGGCATCACTGACTCAATGGACATGAGTTTGAGTAAGCTCTGGGAGATGGTGAGGTACAGGGAAACCTGGTGTGCTGCAGTCCATGGGGCTGCAAAGAGTCGGACATGACTGAGTGACTGAACAATAATAACAAAACAAGGGACAGGCAAGGATCTCCATTTCTGCACACACAAGAAGTCTGAGACTCTAACCTCATCCCAGATAGTATACTCAGAATTGTGGGAACCAAAATTACTCCTCAGAACACTTCAACATACATTTGTCTGGAGCACTGGGGCAGGAGCTGGGCTTACCACCAGATACTGCAATGGGCAAGAAGAAGGGAGATTAGATAAAGGTGTCTTTGAAGCTGAGAGCTCTGTCATCTCCAAGGGTTCAATGATCCGTCTGATCCAGACCCCATCCATGGAGCCAGATTAACTGTCAAAGATAGACAAAACTAACAGCAGTTAAAAGGATAAACATAGATTCTCATCAGAAACACACCGCTGTCATAAGAAAAAGGGCCAGTGTGAACAAAACTTCACTTCTGTTTGCTCTGACGTGACTGAGCATTTTCATGGGAGAACTAGGGAACCGCAGGAATGGGAACATCAAAGAGGTGCTTAAGAGGGTCAGGAAACGGGAGAGTTACAGGAAGTGGGAAAGGAGGGCTGTCCCTGTAACCCCTCTGGGTTTGTCAGCCAGCATTTATCAAAGTTAGGCTCCCACAGACACAGGAGCTTATCTCCAGGAGTAGAATAAACAGAAAATTCCTTTGCCTGAGTTTTCTCAGGCTAACACTTTAATGGGGGTGGGGAAGGTCCAGGGTTAACCTAAGGAGGCAGCATGGGCTCTTAGAAACTGGTTTTTGTTGTTGTTGTTGTCTTCATAGGCTGAAGTTTAGGCTTAGTCGAGAGGAGGGCTCAGAGGGGCCGGGCTAGAGTTTTGTCAGACATAACATTTGTTAGAGGCAATGTGCCAAAAAAGAAGGGTGTGGAGGAGACAGAGGAATGGTGTGAGAAAGGAAGAAGAAGAAAAAAAAAAAACTTGAAGTTGAGAATGATTAAAATAAGCTAACACTATTTATCTTTGATAGACAAAGAGTTAATAATCTACCAACAATTATTATATATTTGAAGAAAACCCCCCAAAAAACCTAAGGAAGGGATTGCAGTAGGAAACCTCTTAGCATTGAGACAATGAAGAAAACCGGCAAGGATTGTGTCAGGAAGTCAAAGAGTCTCTAAGAAAACACATACACAAAAGGATCCTGCAGCCCGTGAGATGGGGGCCATAAAACCCTGCTCACCTCCGGACTGAGGCACCTGGGCGCCAGTTGCCACCCTCACCTGTTTTGCTCCCAGTGTGGTGCCTTCTGTGCGGGGCTGTGGACCAGCTTTGTCCACGGTTTCCTGTTATGGCTGCTCTCAGCTCCCGCGTGTGGACACCAGATGGCGCTGTGAGCGAACCAATCTGAACACCGCGACCAATGCATACTGATGAAATACCGGGACAGTAATGATGCCCCGAAAGTGAGACAATATAAGAGACACAGAGGTATAGAACGGACTGTTGGCTTCAGAGGGAGAGGGAGAGGGTGGGAAGATCTGGGAGAATGACAACGAAACATGTATACAATCATATGGGAGATGAAGCACCAGTCTATGTTCAATACAGGATACAGGATGCTTGGGGCCGGTGTATGGGATGAACCAGGGGGATGGGCAGGGAAGGGAGGTGGGAGGGGGCTTTAACATGGGGAGATCGTCCACACCTGTGGCTGATTCATGTCAATGTATGGCAGAACCAATGCAGTGCTGTGAAATGGAATAAGCATTAAACAAAAAA
>SJYC01041725.1:0-20517 GCA_006408675.1 Madoqua kirkii | reverse complement strand
AATGCACAAACTTCCAATTATAAGATAAGTAAGTCCTGGCCATATAAGGTACAGCGTGATGACTACAGTTAACAACACTGCATTGAATATCTGAAAGTTACGAAGAGGGTAAACCTTAAAAGTTCTCATCACAATAAAAAAATTCTAACTATTTGTGGTGATGGATGCTAACAAACTGTTTGATGGTATATATGTCTCTTTATGTTGTACACTAAAAAAAATAATACAACAGTATATGCCAATTATATCTCAATTTTAAAAAAATCCAGAGAATGTTTTTTGTTGTAGCCCAGGATCCCAGGAGTGAAGCCTACTCCTGACTGATGCTGAAGCTGAAGCTCTAATACTCTGGCCATGTGATGCAAACAGCTGACTCGTTAGAAAAGACTGATGCTGGGAAATATTGAAGGCAGGAGGAACAGGGGACAACAAAGGATGAGATGTTTGGATGGCATCACTGACTCAATGGACATGAGTTTGAGTAAGCTCTGGGAGATGGTGAGGTACAGGGAAACCTGGTGTGCTGCAGTCCATGGGGCTGCAAAGAGTCGGACATGACTGAGTGACTGAACAATAATAACAAAACAAGGGACAGGCAAGGATCTCCATTTCTGCACACACAAGAAGTCTGAGACTCTAACCTCATCCCAGATAGTATACTCAGAATTGTGGGAACCAAAATTACTCCTCATCACACTTCAACATACATTTGTCTGGAGCACTGGGGCAGGAGCTGGGCTTACCACCAGATACTGCAATGGGCAAGAAGAAGGGAGATTAGATAAAGGTGTCTTTGAAGCTGAGAGCTCTGTCATCTCCAAGGGTTCAATGATCCGTCTGATCCAGACCCCATCCATGGAGCCAGATTAACTGTCAAAGATAGACAAAACTAACAGCAGTTAAAAGGATAAACATAGATTCTCATCAGAAACACACCGCTGTCATAAGAAAAAGGGCCAGTGTGAACAAAACTTCACTTCTGTTTGCTCTGACGTGACTGAGCATTTTCATGGGAGAACTAGGGAACCGCAGGAATGGGAACATCAAAGAGGTGCTTAAGAGGGTCAGGAAACGGGAGAGTTACAGGAAGTGGGAAAGGAGGGCTGTCCCTGTAACCCCTCTGGGTTTGTCAGCCAGCATTTATCAAAGTTAGGCTCCCACAGACACAGGAGCTTATCTCCAGGAGTAGAATAAACAGAAAATTCCTTTGCCTGAGTTTTCTCAGGCTAACACTTTAATGGGGGTGGGGAAGGTCCAGGGTTAACCTAAGGAGGCAGCATGGGCTCTTAGAAACTGGTTTTTGTTGTTGTTGTTGTCTTCATAGGCTGAAGTTTAGGCTTAGTCGAGAGGAGGGCTCAGAGGGGCCGGGCTAGAGTTTTGTCAGACATAACATTTGTTAGAGGCAATGTGCCAAAAAAGAAGGGTGTGGAGGAGACAGAGGAATGGTGTGAGAAAGGAAGAAGAAGAAAAAAAAAAAACTTGAAGTTGAGAATGATTAAAATAAGCTAACACTATTTATCTTTGATAGACAAAGAGTAATAATCTACCAACAATTATTATATATTTGAAGAAAACCCCCCAAAAAACCTAAGGAAGGGATTGCAGTAGGAAACCTCTTAGCATTGAGACAATGAAGAAAACCGGCAAGGATTGTGTCAGGAAGTCAAAGAGTCTCTAAGAAAACACATACACAAAAGGATCCTGCAGCCCGTGAGATGGGGGCCATAAAACCCTGCTCACCTCCGGACTGAGGCACCTGGGCGCCAGTTGCCACCCTCACCTGTTTTGCTCCCAGTGTGGTGCCTTCTGTGCGGGGCTGTGGACCAGCTTTGTCCACGGTTTCCTGTTATGGCTGCTCTCAGCTCCCGCGTGTGGACACCAGATGGCGCTGTGAGCGAACCAATCTGAACACCGCGACCAATGCATACTGATGAAATACCGGGACAGTAATGATGCCCCGAAAGTGAGACAATATAAGAGACACAGAGGTATAGAACGGACTGTTGGCTTCAGAGGGAGAGGGAGAGGGTGGGAAGATCTGGGAGAATGACAACGAAACATGTATACAATCATATGGGAGATGAAGCACCAGTCTATGTTCAATACAGGATACAGGATGCTTGGGGCCGGTGTATGGGATGAACCAGGGGGATGGGCAGGGAAGGGAGGTGGGAGGGGGCTTTAACATGGGGAGATCGTCCACACCTGTGGCTGATTCATGTCAATGTATGGCAGAACCAATGCAGTGCTGTGAAATGGAATAAGCATTAAACAAAAAATAAAAATTAAAAAAAAAAAAAAAAAGAAATACCGGGACCACATACTGGTGAAATAATGGCCAAGGGAACAGCAACCTACATTCGGGTGGGGCGGGGAGGGCTTGAGGGTAAGAAGGCAGGTGAACTGGTCACTCAAGGTCCTTGCTGGTCCGTGAAACTTAGAACCTACTCTGTCTTCCTCAATTTTGCTCCTACTCCGGCCCAGAACCCCCCTCCTTGTATCATCCAGGGACTTCCTGAGTGGATAGGGGCCATCCTTGTTTATTATGACTGTCTTCTCTGACAGGCAAACCTCATGGGCCTGGGATAACTGATAAAGGACAAGACCCAGACCTTCAAAATTTCTCAACACGCAGGCAGTCCTCTGTGGGCTTCATCTGGCTCACTTCCTGACCTTCCCTCTTTCATCTGGCCAGTCCCACCAAGGTCTGCCCTTCATGCCCTTGACATCTTCACAAGTCACTGTGCCCAGTGGGCCTTCAGATGCACTGGCTTCTTCACCTGCCCTTGCCTGAGTAAAAGACACTTTTTTCTCTCTCTCCCCTTCCAGTCTTGGTTTCCCTCACTGCTCCTCATGCAATCACTCCTCAGATGTTCTTCTCCAAGAGGTCTTCCTGCATGTCTGGTTCCTATCCTTGGAGTTCTCAAGCTCAGCTCTCTACCAGAAGCTTAGTTTTCTGAATCCCCATTGGATTGAAATCTCAGAGAATGGGGAGCTTGATCTGTGTTTTAATCCCCCAGGATCCCCACACATAGCATGGACACAAAGTGACAGAGAAGAGTCTCTTATCATTGAAATTCTAAACCAAATAAGGCTATTTCAGTCTGTCACACCTGTCACCTCTAGTCTTGCTGCATGCCATATAACATAGGCCCAAATTCTGCAATTATGAACAGGATTTGAATTTTATTATGCTCCCCAAGGGAGTCAACACTATAGGGTGAGACTCCTGCTTCTTCCCAAACCACCACCCTGTTAATATTATAAATCACTGTGACACCCAGGGCTTCTTTCCATCTCCTTCACACCCATTCTTTCCTTCTGAGTGGGGAATCTTACCTTGCTGAATCCAAGCTAACTACGAATTCTCCAAGAATCAGCTCAGAAATGTGTACTCCTTTTAGAAACCATTTCAAATATCAGTTTTGTTTCATCCGTTTTGATGTGCACATTTTCTTACATTTTCCATTCTAGAGGGAAAAAAAATAAAAACCTCTGGCATCTCACAGAACATGTTGTCATTGCATATGCACACATACACTTGTCTGAGACCCTCTGTTGACATTTTCTTGTGAGATTACCACCATGATATTTAGCAGAACTTGTGCCAGTGTCTTGGAGGGAAGTCTCAGGGAGAAAGAAGGCATACTTTTCATTAAGAAATACCATGTTACCATTTCAGGTAACAATATTACACAGAACATCATGGATATCGATGGTTCTGAGTATGAACTTGATTCTGAAGATTTAGATACATATTTTGAAGATACTTAAGGAAATGGTAACCCACTCCAGTATTCTCACCTGGGAGATCCCATAGACAGAGAAGCCTGGTTGCAAAGAGTCAGTCATAACTTGCTGATTAAACAACAATACCGTATGTGTGTGTATGTGTGTGTGTGTGTGTGTGTGTGTGTGTATAATAGGATATTTATATATTGCACATATAAATACATATATAGGACTTTTTTTTCTGTATAATTTTCAAAGGATTCTTTCAATAAGTACAAACTAAGGACTTAGTGACTAAACCACCACCACCACCAAGCATTGTAAGCATTAGCTTATATTGCAATTGAGCACTTTTCTTTCATTGAAAGCATCTTAAATTAATGATTTTTTAATTTAATGACATATGCTAAGTCCCACCATTTTGCACTCAAAGGGAAACAGTGAAAATTCTAATTTTGACATTCCTTTTTGTATTACAACTGCCAGGTGTTTTGCCTGTCTTATTTTGTAGAATTTGTTTGAATTATCCTTTTATCTAAATACCATGAATCAAAAACCTAAAGTTGGTGCATAAAAATCTTTCAGTCAAAGTTTGCAGAAGAATCAGCAAATTGTTGGGCAATGAGTTTTGAAAATATGGACAATTCTAAGGAGCTTCTGTCTGAAATGTTGAAATACATTAGCATGTTTTCGGTTACTATGCTCTTGAGTACTCAGTGCAGTAGAAAGAACATGACCATGAAGCAATGAAGCACTTCATGAAGTAAAATAACAAAGGGGAATGACTCCTAAAACTTCTAAGTACTGGAAAATGTTAAATTGGAATCCCAGGAAAAAACTGTTTAACATGTCAATATGGATGTGAGATTTGAAGTATAAAGAAGGTGGTGAACCAAAAAAATTGATGCGTTCAAACTGTGGTGCTGGAGAAGACTTGAGGGTCCCTTGGTCAGCAAGAAGCTCAAATCAGTGAAACCTAACAGAAATCAATACTGAATATTCATTGGAAAGACTGACTCTGAAGCTACAGTTCTAATACTTTGGCCACCTGATGTGAAGAGCTGACTCAGTGGAAAAAGACTTTGATGCTGGGAAAGATTGAAGGCATGAGGAGAAAGGGACGAGAGAGGATGAGATGGTTGGATGGTATCACGAACTCGATGGACCTGAGTTTGAGCAACTGCAGGATAGTGAAGGACAGGAAGCCTGGAGTGCTGCAGTTCTGTCACAAAGAATCAGACACAACTTAGTGACTGAACCACACATCAATACTAAATTTGACTAGATCAGGTGAAGTTGGGATACATTATGATGATACCACAATTCAATTAGTTTCATAAATTTAAATAATTTAAAAGTAGGAAATGATTACAATTTATAAAAAGGATAATTATAAATTGTCCTTTTAGCCTTTTATGAAAGAGTGAATAGATAATTATTCTAGTAATGCTTCAATTACCAACAGCTTATTCTCGTACCACAAACTTGGTGATTGAAATGATATAAAGGTTGAATCCATACATTGTTGAATCTGAGTTATCATATTAGCTATGCTGCTGCTGCTAAGTCAATTCAGTCGTGTCTGACTCTGTGAGACCCCATAGATGACAGCCCACCAGTCTCCCCTGTCCCTGGGATTCTCCAGGCAAGAACACTGGAGTGGGTTGCCATTTCCTTCTCCAATGCATGAAAGCGACAAGTCAAAGTGAAGTCGTTCAGTCGTGTCTGACCCTTAGCGACCCCATGGACTGCAGCCTACCAGGCTCCTTTGACCATAGGATTTTCCAGGCAAGAGTACTGGAGTGGAGTGTCATACTCACATTAAAAAAAAATTTGTTCCATAATCTAATCATTACATATGTGTGTATGTAAAAATTGTTCCAGAATCTGCTGTAGAACACAGCAACAAAGTTGTTACCAAAAAGGAATTATCTGTAGTTAACTTTATCCTAATACCTATTCAGTATCTAGTGTTTTTCCAGGTGCTTATGCATAGTTGTGTGAATCCTCTTCTCTTGGTGTTTCAGTTGGAGAAGATGTCCATTCAGATATAACTAAGACAGAGAATGACAAATACTAATGATACCACTTGTGTGTGAAATCCAAAAAAACCAGAACTCAGAAACAGAGTAGAATAGTGGTTTCCAGGTGCTGGGGACTGGGGGATATAGATAAATGTTGGCCAAAGGACACAAATTTATAGTAAGAAGATAAATAAGCCCTTAGGATATAATATGAAACATATTGATTATACTTAACAGTACTGTGTTGTATACTTAAAAGTTGCTATAAAACTAGATTGTAAATTTTCTCATAGCAAAAAATAAAAAGTGATAATTGTGATATGATGAGGGAGTTAACTAAAACTTCAGTGATTTTATATTGCAGTCTGTAAATGTATCAAACCATTGTACACTTTAAGCTTATACAATGTGGTATTTTGATTATATAGCAATTGAAAATTGACTGCCTCCCAACCATTTGGAAATAAATTTGCAAAAGTCACATTTGTGCCTATTAAAGTCACAGTTGAGATCAGGGACCAAGCTGCAGGCATATCATCCTTGCTTCCTGGCACCAAACAGTACTCTAAGCAGACCTGCAGGAGTTTTAAAATTGCTTCTGTTTGTCCTCTTGCAGTTTGACTGAGGATGAACCCAGAGTTCTGTGGGCCATTTAAACCTACTTAGTCCATTCATACTCCCAATGGAATGAAGCATGGCTTTTATGAGTAGATATTGTCTTGATTCAAGTTTGTGGGTGGAAACAATGTTTCTGCTATCAAAATCTTGAACTTTGTCCTTGATAAACCAATGTCTCATTTTTTTTTTCTTAGAGGATTCTGGCCTCCCAGTAAGAACCATATAGGATATTCTTTGTATTTAGAGTCTACTAAAGGACATTTTTGCCTACCGCTTTATTCTAGCTCTAATTACAGGACCTATTATAGTATGTGAATTGACTATAAGGGTCAGAGTCAAAGTTAGAATTAATATAAAACCTCAGTAAGGGCCCATGGAATGCATTGCTCTAGGATGGAAAGATTATTTAGAAAGCAAAGGAGAATGTCAAACGGAGGAAAGGTCTTTTAAGGGCCAGTAGCTATCTCAAGTAGTTTGGGATGCTGATGATACTTATTGTGTAAAATTGACTTTGAAGGTTTGATTGTGTCCCTTCATATTTCTGTCCTGCAAGTTGCAACAGGATCCTTAGAAAAAGATGTAGCCACATGTAGTCTCAGTTTAACCATCTCTATCATGTGGAAAATAAATGCATTATTGCAGTTTTTCAAGGATGAAAATAAATGAAAATTAGGAATAGCTAAAATTATTGCTAATATTCATTGAGCTCCTTTGTGCAACCTTGTTCACCACTATTATAAAATGTGTCAGGGTACAATTAATGTGTGTCATGGCTTTGACTAAATATTGCTGGCTCTCTCTTGAGGAAAATGGTAAACCTCTACATGAAAGCCACAATTTAAATTTCAGGAAAGAAAGTGGGGCAGGGAAAATTCTTATCTGAATGAGTGCTCCACATAATTGAAATCTGTGTGTCCATCTTATTGGTATCCCGATTCCCTTCTTCAAAGCACTCTCCAGGACTGGAGGAGGAGGAGACATGCTACCTAATGAGGAGGCAGAAATGGAAATCAGATGGTTGTGGGGCCCATGAGGATATTCTTAAGCCTCTTGAAAGTCCTGGCCTGCTTGACCTGAGATTTTACAACACATAAGAAAAATAAACCTATTGTTTTGTATGCAGTTGTAGTAAGGTATTATGCTATACCTTGAAATTTAAGGGCTTCCCTGGCGGCTCAGAGGTTAAAGCATCTGCCTCCAATGCGGGAGACCGGAGTTCGGAACCTGGTTTGGGAAGATCCCCTGGAGAAGGAAATGGCAATCCACTCCATTATTCTTGCCTGGAGAATCCCATGGATGGAGAAGCCTAGTAGGTTACAGTCCATGGGGTCGCAAAGAGTCAGACACGACTGAGTGACTTCACCTTGAAATTTAAAGCATAACCGTGCAACACCTGGACAATTCTCTTAATGCAATAATTCACAAGAAGTGGCCTCAAAATCTTCTCCCATCAATGTCTCTTCTTCTCAGCATCTGCTCTCTCCTCTGGTTATTTGTCCTCCTCTGGTTTAGGTGGGTAGCTGACCCAGTGTTGCAGACAGGTGAAAGAAGTTCAGGTAAGAAAAACAGGACAATAAAATACCTAATAAAGGAAAAATGGTCAAATTATTTAAAAATTTAAAATCAGGTATACAATACATGCTAATTATCAAATTGCTTCTGAGTTAATCTAGTAAAATGAGTCAAAGATGCTTATGCCATCTTATGAGAAGATTTAAAAAGCAATTTTGGTGGTATCTGGTAATATTTTAAAGGATGTCTTCTGAGTCTATGAATCTCATCTACAAAAATATATACATTGGTTTAGTTATGTGTCTCAGGATATTTATTTCAATGGTGTTTCTTACATCATAATGCAAAACAACAGTAAACAAAGAAAAACATAAATATTGCAATATCTAGGAAAAATGGGAAACTGGAAAGTCACTGTGGTTCATCAATAAAATATGGAAACATTTAAGAGAACAAAACTTAAAAACATCCAAAACCTGTCCATCACAATTAGGGGCCATAGAACTTCATGAAATGTATATCTCAGACAGTGGTGAGAAATATAATCTTTGTAGAGGAAAGATCTACTTAGTGTCATGATTTTAGGGCTTCTTGTTCCTGGGAATTTGTACCCAGGTCTTCCTTTCCTGTTTGCACACATTTTTTACTGTAATATATACACTTACCATGAATATTAATTAAATAACAAAAGACAGTTATAGTCAGTACCTGGAATATACAAAATTCTTGATATACACTAGCATTATACGTTTATAGGTACACATGCCTATATATGTATTTGTGTGTATATATTTGTGTGTGCTTGTATCTCAGAGATAGATATCTTCCTCTTCATATAAAGGTTATACTATTCCATCATGAGGGACTCATAATCAAGACCTAATCCTAACCTTCTAACTTCCCAAATATTTCACCTCCATCTACTATTACACTTAAGGGCAGGACTTCAGCATATGTGGTGGGCACGTTATTCAATGTGTAACAGTATATTGTACTATGATTTTCATTTTGTTCTTTAATTTTTTACAATGTTTTTTTGGTTTCTGGGATACCACATGAATCAGTCATATTTATACATATATTCCCTCCCTCTTGAGCTTCTCTCCCTTCCCTTGGTCTCCAACCATCTAAGTCATCACAGAGCACCAGACTGGGCTCCCTGTGGAATCTAGATAAATGATATGTATGAACCTACTTGATTGGAAGGAGCTGAGACCTAGATGCAGAAAATAGACTTGTGGATACAGTGGGGGGTTGAGGGAAAGAGTGGAATAAATGGAGTATGTGGCATCGACATATATACACTATCACGTAAAAATGGATAGTTGGTGAGAAGTTACTGTTATGTTTTATAATACATCCTTTGCAAGACAATGGAAATCACTTCTTGACTGTTGGATCTGAGGTAATAGGATCTCCTTCTGCTCAGAACACCTGTGTATCCCCCACAGAGCAGAACGGATGCCATGTGGGTAGCTCAATATTTCACTTAGCTAAAGTGAATGAGTTTCTGCATCAATTTCCCTTTCCTTATTCAAATTAAAGACAAAAGTTGGCCCCGAGGGAACAGAGATAAAGCTCTGAACCTTTGGAGTGGGAGTACTGATTCCAAGACCCTACCAGATACCCTAGTGAGTATCAAATAGTGAGAACTCACACAAACGAAAACACTTGAATACAAGCCCTGGCTCACCCAAGCACCAGTAGCACCCTGTGTGGGAAGCCTCATCTAAACAACAAACAAAACAAAAAAAGAAATTCACTCATCAGCAGACAAGATTATCACTTCTCTCAGCCTTGCCCATCAAAGGAACAACAAACAAAAACTCAGCACAAATCTCACCCTGTATGAAGCTTACACAAACCACTGGGGAAGCCTTAGGCAGGCAGAGGTCAAAAGAAAGAAATACTTCAACCTTCTTAAAGAAAAGAATTAAACTTTTCTTGAAGCTTGGGAAAAAGATACCTCAAACAGAATAAGTTTAAAAAAAATAATGAAAAGGCAGAGAAATACTGCACAAAGGAAGGAACATTTAACTAGAATAGAAGTCCAAATAAATGAAGAGGAAATAGGCAAACTGCCTGAAAAAAGAATTCAGAATAATGATAGTAAAGATGACAAAAAAAACCTTGAAAACAAAATGGATAAAATGCAAGAATAAATTAACAGTGACCTAGAAGAATTAAAGAATAAACATACAGAGACAAACGACACAATGACTGAAATCGAAAATACTCTAGAAGGAATTAATAGCAGAATATCTGAAGCAGAAGAATGAATCAGTGAACTGGAAGATAAAATGGTGGAAATAACTTCTGAAGAGTAGAATAAAGTAAAAAGAATGAAAAGAGATGAGGATAGTCTCAGAGACCTCTGAAACCATATTAAATGCACTAATACTTGAATTATAGGGGTCCCAGAAGAAGAAGAGAAAAAGAAAGGGTATGAGAAAATGTTTGAAGAGATTATAGTTGAAAATTTCCCCAACATGGAAAAGGAAATAGTCAATCAAATCCAAGAGGCACATAGAGTCCCGTACAGGATAAACCCAAGGAGAAACATGCTAAGACACATACTAATCAAACTAACAAAGACTAAACACAAAGAAAGAATATTAAAAGTGGCAAGGGAGAAGCAACAAGTAACACATAAGGAAAACCCCATATGCTTGACAGCTGATCTTTCAGCAGAAACTCTGCAGGCCAGAAGGGAATGGTAGGGTATATTTAAAGTACTGAAAGGGAAAAATCTACAACCAAGATTACTGTACTCAGCAAGTATCTCATTCAAAATTGATGGAGAAAAGAATAGCAGTTCAGACAAGCAAAAGTTAAGCGAATTCAATACTGCCAAACCAGCTTTACAACAAATGTTAAAGGGATTTATATAGTCCATAAATACAATAGAAGAAAAAAGATCTGCAAAGTCAAACCAATTAAGAAAATTGCAATAAGAACATATATATCAATAACTACTTTAAGTGTAAATGGATTAAATGCTCTAACCAAAAGACACAGTATGGCTGAATGGCTACAAAAACAAGACCCATATATATGTTGTGTAGAAGAAACCCACTTCAGACCTCAGGAAACATACAGACTGAAAGTGAGGATGGAAAAATATATTCCATGCAAATGTGAAGCAAAAGACAGCTGGAGTAACAATGCTCATATCAGACAAAAATACACCTTAAAATAAAGAAGATTACAAGAGATAAGGACGGACACCACATAATGATCAAGGGATCAATCCAAGCAGAAGACGTAACAGTTGTAAATATCTATGCACTCAACATAGGAGCATCTCAATACATAAGACAAACATTAGCAGACATAAAAGGAGAAATTGATAGTAACACAATAATAGTAGGAGACTTTAACACCCCACTCACACTAATGGAAAGATCATCAAAACAGAAAATTAACAAGGAAACACAAGTCTTAAATGAAATATTAGATGTGATGAATCTCACTGATATCTTCCAGACATTCCTGTCAAATGCAGAAGAATACATCTTCTTTTCAAGTGCACATGGAACATTCTCCAGGTCAGACTGCATCTTGGGTCACAAATCAAACCTCAGTAATTTAAGCACTGGGATGACCCAGAGGCATGGGATAGGGAGGCAGGTGGGAGGGGGGCTCACGATGGGGAATACATATACACCAATGGCTGATTCATGTCAATGCATGGCAAAAACCACTACAATACTGTAAAGTAATTAGCCTCCAATTAAAATAAATAAATTTAAAAAGTTATAGGCAATAAAAAAGAAAATTGAAATTGTATCAAGCATCTTCTGATCACAAGGCTATGAGATTAGATATCAGTTACAAGAAAAAAAGGGGTAAGAAACACAAACACATGGAGGTTAAACAACACATGTCTAAACAACCAACAGGTTACTGAAGAAGTTAAAAGGGAAATAAAAAATTTTTTAGAAACAAATGACAATGAAAACACAACTCAAAACCTATGGGATGCAGCAGGGGTGGTTCTAAGAGGGATGCTTGTAGCAATACAATCCTACCTCAAGAAACAAGAAAAACATCAAATATACAGCCAAACTTTGCACCTAAAATAACTGAGAAAAGAGAAACAAAAAGAGCCCCAAAATTAGTAGAAGGAAAGATATCATAAAGATCAGAGCAGAAGTAAATGAAAAGGAAATGAAAGGAATAATAATAGCGATTGATGAAACTGGGAGCTGTTTCTTTGAGAAAATAAAATTGACAAGCCTTTGGACAGGCTCATCGAGAGGGAAAAAAAAAGAGAGAAGAATCAAGTCAACAGAGTTGGAAAGGAAAAAGGAGAGGCTATAACAGATAAGGCATAACTGAAAAGGATTATAAAAGACTATTATAAACAATCATATGGCCATAAAATAGATAGCCTGGAAGAAATTGACATAGTGATAGAAAAGTTCAATCTTCCAAGACTGAACCAGGAAGAAATAGAAATTATGAAGAATCCAATTACAAGTGCTGAGGTTGAAGCTGTGATCAAAAATGTCCCAAGAAACAACAGCCCAGGACCAGATGACTTCATAGAATTCTACCAAACATTTAGAGAAGAGCTAATGCCTATCCTTCCAAAACTCAAAAAATTACAGACGAAGGAACACTTCTAAATTCATTCTATGAGGCCACCATCACCCACACATTTTAGGTTTATAGGTCAATGACTTTCTAAAAATTTTTATTTTATTTTTATTTAAAAATAAATTTATTTTGATTGGAGGCAAATTACTTTACAATATTGTAGTGGTTTTGCCATACATTGACATGAATCCACCACTGGTGTACATGTGTTCCCAACCTGAATCCCCCTCAACCTCCCTCCCCATCCCATCGCCCTGGGTCATCCCAGTGCAATAGCCCAGAGCACCCTGTCTCATGCATCGAACTTGGACTGGTGATCCTTTGCACATGATATTATACATGTTTCAATGCCATTCTCCCAAATCATCCTACCCTCACCCTCTTCCGCAGAATCCAAAAGACTGTTCTATACATTTGTGTCTCTTTTGCTGTCTCACATATAGGGTTATCATTACTATCTTTCTAAGTTCCATATATATATGCGTTAGTATACTATATTTGTATTTTCCTTTCTGGCTTACTTCACTCTGTATAATCGGCTCCAGTTTCATCCACTTGATTAGAACTAATTAAAATGTATTCTTTTCAATGGCTGAGTAATATTCCATTGTGCATATGTACCACTGCTTTCTTATCCATTCGTCTCCTGATGGACATCTAGGTTGCTTCCATGTCCTGGCTATTATAAACAGTGCTGCAGTGAACATTGGGGTACGTGTGTCTCTTTCAATTCTGGTTACCTCAGTGTGTATACCCAGCAGTGGGATTGCTGGGTCATAAGGCAGTTCTATTTCTAGTTTTTAAAGGAATCTCCACACTGTTCTCCACAGTGGCTGTACTAGTTTGCATTCTCACCAGCAGAGTAAGAAGGTTCCCTTTTCTCCACACCCTCTCTAGCATTTATTGTTTGTAGACTTTGGGATAGCAGCCATTCTGACTCGTGTGAAATGGTACCTCATTGTGGTTTTAATTTGCATTTCTCTGATAATGACTGATGTTGAACATCTTTTCATGTGTTTGTTAGCCATATGTATGTCTTCTTTGGAGAAGTGTCTATTTAGTTCTTTGGTCCATTTTTTGATTGGGTTGTTTATTTTTCTGGAATTGAGCTGCAGGAGTTACTTGTATATTTTTGAGATTAAGTCTTTGTCAGTTGCTTAGTTTGCTATTGTTTTCTTCCATTCTGAAGGCTGTCTTTTCACCTTGCTTATAGTTTATTTGTGCAAAAGCTTTCAAGTTTAATTAGGTCTCATCTGTTTATTTTTGCTTTTATTTCCTTTACTTTGGGAGGTGGCCCATAGAGGAATCTGCTGTGATTTATGTCGGAGAGTGTTTTGCCTAGGTTTTCCTCTAGGAGTATTATAGTTTCTGGTCTTACATTTACATCTTTAATCTATTTTGAGTTTATTTTTGTGTATGATGTTAGAAAGTGTTCTAGTTTTATTCTTTTACAAGTGGTTTACCAGTTTTCCCCCACTTCTTAAAGAAATTGTCTTTTCTCCATTGTATATTCTTGTCTCCTTTGTCAAAGATAAGATGTCCATTTATGATTAAAACTCTTAAAAAAATGGGCATAGAAGGAACATACCTCAATACAGGAAATGCCATATATGATAAGCCTACAGCAAACATTATTCTCAAAGGTGAAAAATTGAAAGCATTCCCCTTAAGTTCAGGAACAAGACAAGGGTGTCCACTTTTGCAACTATTATTAAATATAGCTTTGGAAGTCCTAGCTACAGCAATCACAAAAGAGAAAGAAATGAAAGGAGGAAAGAAGAAGTAAAGCTCTCACTGCTTGTAAATGAAATGATACTGTACATATAAAACCCTAAAGATATTCAGAAAGTTACTAGAGCTAATCAGTGAATTTAACAAAGTTGCAGGATACAAAATAAATACATAGAAATTACTTGCATTTTATATACTAACAATGAAAAATAAAAAAGAAGAATTAAAGAATCAGTCCCATTCACCACTGCAACAAAAAAGAATTAAATATCTAAGAATAAATTTACCTAAGGAGACAAAAGAACTGTACACAGAAAATTATAAGACACTAATGAAAAAAAATCGAAGATGACATAAACAGATGGAGAGATAGTCCATGTTTCTGGATAGGAAGAATCAATAACGTGAAAATGACTATACTACCAAATGCAGTCTACAGATTTAATGTTATCCCTATCAAATTGCCAGTGGCATTTTTCACAGAACTAGAACAACAACAAAAAAATTCACAATTCATATGGAAACACAAAAGACCTAAATAGCCAAAGTAGTCTTGTGAAAGAAGAATGGAGCTAGAGGAATAATCTTCTGATTATACTAGAAAGTTACAGTCATGAAGACAGCATGGTACTGGAACACAAACAGAAATATAGACCAGTGGAACAGTGCAGAAATAGACTCATGCTCCCGTGGGTACCTTATTTTTGACAAAAGAGGAAAGAGTATACAATGGGGCAAAGACAGCCTTTGCAATAAATGGTGCTGGGAAAACTGGACAGCTACATGTAAGAGAATGAAATTAGAACACCTCCTAACACCATACAAAAGATAAACTCAAAATGGATTAAAGACATAAATGTAAGACCAGAAGCTATAAAACTCTTAGAGGAAAACACAGGCAAAACACTCGATGATATAAATCAAAGCAAGATCCTCTATGACTCACTTCATAGAATAATAAAAGTTAAAAGTAAACAAGTGGGATCTGATTAAACTTAAAACTTTTGAACATCAAAGGAAACTATAAACAAGGCGAAAAGACAACCCTCAGAATGGATAAAATAATGGCAAAGGAAACTATTGACAAAGGATTAATTTTCAAAATATACAAGCAGTTCACACAACTCAACACCAGAAAAACAAAAAACCCAATCAAAAAGTGGGAAAAAAACTAAACAGATATTTCTCCAAAGAAGACAAATAGATGGCTAAAAAAATGCATGAAAAAATGCTCAACATTGCTCATTACTGGAGAAATGAAAATCAAAACTACACTGAGATATCACCTCACACTGGTCAGAATGGACATTATCATAAGATATACAAACAATAAATGCTGGAGAGGGCGTGGAGAGAAGGGAACACTCTTGCACTGTTGGTGGGGATGCAAATTGATACTGATATGGAAGACAGTATGGAGATTTCTTAAAAAACTAGGAATAAAACCAACATATGACCCAACAATCCCACTCCGAGGCATATATCCTGAGGAAACCAGGGTTGAAAGAGACACATGTATTCCACTGTTCACTGCAGCATTGTTTATAATAGCTAGAACATGGAAGCAATCTAGGTGTCTATTGGCAGAATGGATAAAGAAGTTGCAGTACATATACATGATGGAATATTACTCAGCCATAAAATGAAGCACATTTGAGTCATTCTTAATGAGGGGGATGAACCTAGAACCTATTATACAGAGTGAAGTGATTCAGAAAGAGAAAGATAAATACCATATTCTAATGCGTATATACTGAATCTAGAAAAAAGATACTGGAGGATTTATTTACAGGGCAACAGTGGAAAAATAGACATACAGAATAGATTTATGGTCATGAGGAGAGGGGAGGAGAGGGTGAGATGTATGGAAGAGTAACATGGAAACTTACACTACCATATGTAAAATAGATAGCGAACGGGAATTTGCTTTTGGCTAATGGCTCAGGAAACTCAAACAGGCACTCTGTATCAACCTAGAGGGGTGAGATGGGGAGGGAAATGGGAGACAGTTTCAAAAGAGAGGGGATATATGTATACCTATGGCTGATTCTTATTGAGGTTTGAGAGAAAACATCAAAGTCTGTAAAGGAATTATCCTTCAAAAATAAATTAATTTTAAAAAGACACACATATAACATGATTTATTATTTCTATAGAGTAAAATTCTTTAGTAGTATCCTGATGCAGAGTCCTGCCTATTGATTTATCCTTATACCTTTGTCTATTGTACTCACAAACCCATGAATATGACATACAACTTCTTTGTAATTCACCAATATGTGTGATTCCTTGTTACCTTAATTACGTGTGCCTTTGTATAAATGGTCAGAGAGTTTAAAGGAAACCCAATTTCCTTGCCTATACTGAACATCCAGAATTAAGTGTTTAGTGACAATTAGTAGCATGCATATTGCCCTGTATGCATGTTTTTTTTAAATTTCTTAGCCCACTCATCATTCTAGAGAGAAAAATAAGAGGTCATGGGAAAATAACCAATATTTCTGCCTGCAATGTGGGAGAGCTGGCTTAGACTCCTGGGTTGGGAAGATATCCTGGAGGACGGCATGGCAACCCACTTCAATTCTTGCCTGCCGAATCCCCATGGACAGAGGAGTCTGATGGATTACAGTCCATGTGGTTG
Source organism: Madoqua kirkii (assembly GCA_006408675.1). Taxonomy (NCBI): domain Eukaryota; kingdom Metazoa; phylum Chordata; class Mammalia; order Artiodactyla; family Bovidae; genus Madoqua; species Madoqua kirkii. Next base: position 3,657 of record SJYC01041725.1, on the reverse strand, counting down.
CAAAGAGTCAGACACGACTGAGCAACTAAGCACATATGGAGCCTGTAGTTTGCTTCATTAACATGAAGAATATATTAACACTATCTTTCTAATCTTTTTCTGTAGATTTTCTACATTGTTGATGAAAAACTTTAGGACTCAGATTTGTGAAGCTCAGCATTTTATAGTATTTTGCTTTGTTTTAACATGAAGCCAAGACAATTACAGACTATAAATTGATTGACCTGACTACAAATTTGTGCAATAGCCAGAATCTAGGATAGGCGTACATACATAGGCATAAATTCTAGGAAATCCAGGTCTTCCCTGGAAGCAAGGACTCTGGATTAAGGGTATGGAGAAGACCCTGGGTCTAAGCCCTCATCTTTTTATCGTGCTTAATAACCATGCAGTACAACAGGTTAAAACAATCAGATAAATAATACAGACCTAAAAATCTTCCCTTTACCGTGACTCTCGGTATGGAGCTGTGTTCTGAATATGTGTTTGTTTGTAGGCCCTTGCATGAAGGAGAGAGAATAACATAGGAGGACAGCTTATGAACTCTAACAAACAGTAAAAATAGACCCATCATGCTACTGAGTATCAGAAAAGTGCACAGATCCATCACCATGGTGCATAGGGTTGCTCTGCATTTAGAAAGATGGGTTTCAGACCTCTTAAGGTATTTATGAGCCTGTACTAATTATTCTAAGAAGTATATCCTTAATGACTTCACTTGTTTAATGGGCAAAATAATTGTTCATAATGTAAATTTCTGTCTGTGTGTACTTAAAAAAAGCACTAAAAGTAGACTTCTGACACAAACCATTCCATCAGAGTTCTATCTACAATAATTGACACTATCATTATTCTGGCTACATGTGCATTTACATAAATATAAACACAAGTAAACACACACACACACACACACGTATAGATATAACTTCAGATGAAGAGTCCACATACTTTTCTAAAGCAGAGTACATTTTTATAAAAGAAACAAACCACAATTTTGCTATTAGTCACCACAGAAAAGTGAAATGTGAGGGGATATTAAATATATACAGATTTACACTTCTATATTCATAAAATGAAATAAAATCAAGCAAAACATGCATTCACGTATCTATGAGAAAATTATTAAATGTTTAACTAATATAGAAGTAAATTATAAAATATTACTAAATCATATTCCTAATATTGTATGTTTTTCTGACTACACTACTTGTATCTTCTTTTCTACACTATTACAAAAGTACAAGGAATTCCAACTAACTTTTAAAAACAGTGAAAGTAAACTAACTCCAGAAAGAATGACGAAATGGAGCCAAAGCAAAAACAAAGCCCAGTTGTGGATGTAACTGGTGATGGAAGTAAAGTCTGATGCTGTAAATATCAATATTGTATAGGAACCTTGAAAGTTAGGTAAATGAATCAAAGTAAATTGGAAGTGGTCAAACAGGAGATGGCAAGAGTGAACATTGATATTTTAGGAATCAGTGAACCGAAATGGACTGGAATGAGTTAATTTAACTCAGATGACCATTATATCTACTACTGTGGGAAAGAATTTCTTTAAGAAGTGGAGAAGCCCTTATAGTCAACAAAAGAATCTGAAATGCAGTATTCGGGTGCAGTCTCAAAAACGACAGAATGATCTGTTTGTTTCCAAGGCAAACCCATTCAACATCACAGTAATCCTAGTCTATTCCCCAACCAGTTATGCTAAGGAAGCTGAAGTTGAAAGGTTCTATGAAGACTTTCAAGACTTTCTAGAACTAACACCCCCAAAAGATGTCCCTTTCATTATAGGTGATGGGAATGGAAAAGTAGGAAGTAAATAGATACCTGGAGTAGCAGTCAAATTTGCCCTTGGAGTACAAAGTGAAGCAGGGCTAAGGCTAACAGAGTTTTGCCAAGAGAACATACTGGTCATAGTAAACACATTCTTCCAACAACACAAGAGAAGACTACACATGGACATCACCAGATGGTCAATATCAAAATCAGATTGATTATATTCTTTGCAGCCAAAGATGGAGAAACTCTATACAGTCAGCAAAACAAGACTGGGAACTGACTGTGGCTCAGATCATGAGTTCCTATTGCAAAATGCAGACCTATCTTGAAGAAAGTAGGGAAAACCACTGGACCATTCAGGTATGGTCTAAATCAAATTCCTTATGATTATATAGTGCAAGTGACAAATATACTTAAAGGATTAGATTTTTAAAAATTTGTTATCAAATTTAACATGATAATTTATTTTTTAAAAATTTTATTTTTACTTTATTTTACTTTACAATACTGTATTGGTTTTGCCATCCATTGACATGAATCTGCCACGGGTGTATACAAGCTCCCAATCCTGAATCCCCCTCCCACCTCCTACCCCATATCATCTCTCTGGATCATCCTCGTGCACCAGCCCCAAGCATCCTGTATCCTGTATCGAACATAGACTGGTGCTTGTTTCTTACATGATAGTATACATGATCTTATAGATTGATCGAAGAACTATGAATGGAGGTTCATGACATTGTACAAGAGGCAGTGATTAAGACCATCCTCAAGAAAAAGAAACACAAAAAGTAAAAATGATAGTATGAGGAGGCCTTACAACGAGTGAGAAAAGAAGAGAAGCTAAAGGTAAAGGAGAAGTGGAAAGATATACCCATCTGAATGCAGAGATCCAAAAAATAGGAAGGAGAGATAAGAGAGTCTTCCTCAGAGATCTGATCATGCAAAGAAATAGAGGAAAACAATAGAATGTAAAAGACTAGAGATCTCTTCCAAAAAAATTACAGATACGAAGGGAAAATTTCATGCAAAGATGGGCACAATAAAAGACAGAAGTGCTATGGACCTAACAGAAGCAGAAGTGATTAAGAAGAAGGGGCAAGAATGCATGGAAGAACTTTACAAAAACGATCTTCATGACGAGATAACCAAGATGGTGTGATCACCCACCTAGAGCCAGACATCCTGGAATGTGAAGTCAAGTGGGCCTTAGGAATCACTACAAAGTTAATGAAGGTGATGGAATTCCAGCTGAGCTATTTCAAATTCTAAAAGGTGATGCTGTGAAAGTGCTGCACTCAATATGCCAGAAAATTTGGAAAACTCAGCAGTGGCCACAGGACTGGAAAATGTCAGTTTTCATTCCAATCCCAAAGAAAGGCAATGCCAAAGAATGTTCAAACTACTGCACAACTGCATGCATCTTACATGCTAGCAAAGTAATGTTCAAAATTCTCCAAGCCAGACTTCAATAGTACATGAACCATGAACTTCCAGATGTTCAAGCTGGATTTAGAAAAGGCAGAGGAATCAGAGATCAAATTGCCAACATCTGTTGGATCAACGAAAAAAGGAGTGAGTTTCAGGAAAACACCTACTTCTGATTTTTGACTCTGCCAAAGCTTTTGACTGTGTGGATCACAACAGACTGCAGAAAGTTCTTAAAGAGCTGGGAATACCAGACAACTTTACCTGCCTCCTTAGAAATCTGCAGGCAAGTGCCAGGGTCTTACCCCGGTGGATCCACGGTGATTCGAAAGTGGGGATGGAATCGGCGTCCTAGAAAAAACTATCTAATTACAGATAGAGAGGGACTAGGAATTTAGCAGAGAAAAAGAGGCCAAATAACTTGGTTAACACAGGGTACCAATCACC
>SJYC01041723.1:0-12297 GCA_006408675.1 Madoqua kirkii | reverse complement strand
GGATAATCAAAGATTTCATATATAGTAAATAGATACTATAAATCACAAAATGAGAAAAAGTGGATAAATTGTTCTTAATAAATATTAAATATAATTCTGCTGTTTGAAAGACACTGTTAAGAAAATTGACAAGATTCAATAGGCTTGGAGAACATAGTTTCAATACAAAAACTAAAACAAATCTTAGAACAATAATTATATATATTATTTAAATAATAATAAAACAAGAAATACATTTTTTAAGGTAGAAAAAGTGATATTGAACTAAAGAAGAGTTGCAGATAAAAACCCATGAAATACAGCCACATGAATATGCTCAATACCACTGTCATTAAACATCTGGAAGATCCCCAGAGTAGGAAATGGCAACCTACTCCAGTATTCTTGCCAGGAAAATTTAATGAGCAAAGGATCCTGGTGAACTACAGTCCATATGGTCACAAGGAGTTAGACACTACTGAGTGAATGAGCACATTGTCTTAAAAAGATGTGAATTTCACCACTATGAGATACCACTGCATATCTACTGGAATAAGTTCTAAAATATACTGTCAATATCAAATGCTAGGGAAGTTGTGGGACAACTAGAATTTTCAGAGTTTGCTTTGAAAATATGAAATGGTACAGCAACTTGGTAAAAGAGTTTGACAGTTTTTTTGTGAAGCACATCATACACTTATTATATGATCCAGCAATCTTGCAATTAGGCATATTCTCATGAAAACTGAAGCTATATGTCCATAAAATGCTGTATCTAAGTGCATATAGAAACTGTGTTTCTGATGATCCACATCTGGAAGTGACCTTATTACCCACGGAGTGGTTTAAAAAAAGTGAATAAATTCTAGTACATTTACTAAAAAAAAAAGAAAAGAAAAAAGTGCAGTGCAGAATTTAAAAGTAACAAATTACTGACATGTGCAAAAATATGAATGAATCTCAAAAGCATTATTGTAAATGGGAAAAACTAGACAGAAAATATTGGATACAAAATGGTTTCATTTATAAGACTTGGAAAAGGCTAAGCAATCAAGTTAGATATGATTAATAAATTCCAAGACTGTGTTTAAGATTACTACAAAAGGGCATGACAGAAACTCAGGGAGTAATGAAAACTGTTCTTAATTATAATCTTAATTGTACATGGTTGCATGAGTTCATGTAATTTTTTGAATATATTAAACTGTCTACTGGAAAAGGATGATTTCAGCTTAATAAGCCCAACTTAAAATAGGTGGGTTGTTTCATCAATATCCTCATTTTCAATATTTCCTTCTTTAAATTTGTAGCCTCCCCTTCAAATGCTAAAAAGAATTATCTCTTTTCCATAGTAGATCTTTCAGTTTATGTCTCCTTCATAGAGATGAAATGATAAGAGTCCAGCATATAGGATTAGATTTCTCTCTTGTCCCTATGCCACTGACAGTTTTATAAACAGGCCACTCTTCTTATTCTTACTATACCCTTGAACATATTTGCCTCTGGGTAGGTCTTCCCTTATTTCTTAGCCTTAAAATCTGTATTTGTACTTGCTATGGGCTGAACTGTGTCTCTCTAAAATTCATATGCTGAAGATCTAACTCTGGCATCTTGGAACTGAATGCACTTGAAGGCCTTTAAAAAGTGATTAAGTAAAACTAAGACCATTAGGGTATGCTCTAATCCAATTTTACTGGTCCTTATAAGTAAAGAACATTTGGATGTGCAAAGAGATATCAGGAATGCTAACATACACAGGGAAGAAGACATATAAATACACAAAGGAAAAAGATATTTTATTTTCCTTTTATTTACCTTTTTTAACCACTTTATGGGTAATAAGGTCATTTCTAGGTCTGGGTTATTAGAAACACTGTTTCTGTATGCACTTAGATACAGCATTTTGTGGATATATAGTTTCAGTTTTCATGAGAATGTGTCTAATTGCAAAGGTTGCTGGATCATATAATAAATGTATGATGTGCTTCACAAAAAACTATCAAACTGTTTAGATGAGGGCACAGTAAAAAGGCAGGTCGAAGAAGAGACCTCAGAAGAACCAAATTTCTTAATACCTTGATATTGGCCTTCTAGCCTCCAGAACTGTAAGAAAATTAATTTCTGCTGTTTATTCACCTGATTTGTGAAAGTTTGTTATACCTCTTTCAAATTAATATAATACTTTAATAAATATTAATTATATTGTTAATTATTGGCTTAAAGCTCAACATTTAGAAAACTAAGATCATGGCATCTGGTCCCATCACCTCATGGCAAATAGATGGGGAAATAGTGGAAAGAGTTACTGACTTTATTTTGAGGGGCTCCAAAATCACTGCAGATAGTGATTTCGGCCATGCAATTAGAAGACACTTACTCCTTGGAAGGAAAGTTATGAGCAACCTAGAAAGCATATTCAAAAGCAGAGACATTACTTTGCTGACAAAGGTCTGTTTAGTCAAGGCTATGGTTTTTCCAGTGGTCATGTTTGTATGTGAGAGTTGGACTGTAAAGGAAGCAGAGTGGTGAGGAATTGATCCTTTTGAACTGTGGTGTTGGAGAAGACTTTTGAGAGTCCCTTGACCTGCAAGGAGATCCAACCAGTTCATCCTGGTTGGTGTTCTTGGTATTCATTGGAAGGACTTGGTGTTCTTGGTGTTCATTGAAAGGACTGATGCAAAAACTGAAACTCCAATACTTTGGCTCCCTGATGTGAAGAATCATCTCATTGGAAAAGACCCTTATGCTGGGAAAGATTGAATGCAGGAGGAGAAGGGGATGGCAGACAATGCGATGGTTGGATGGTGTCAACAATGTGAGGACATGAGTTTGAGTAGGCTCCGGGAGTTGGTGATGGCCAGGGAAGCCTGGCCTTCTGTAGTCCATGTGGTCAAAAAAAGTTGGACACAACAGACACTGAATTGAACTGAATAACTATTAATAACTCAGTCAGTGTCTCACTTAAGAAACTTTTTGCCTGATAACTCAGATCATTCTTAGATACTTTTCTCTTGGATTAGTAAAATTATATGAGCTTAGGTTCTGCTTTACTATTACCCATTATGACTTTTTAATTTTAAATATTTTTCAGTGGTTCTACTCCCATTTAACAGTCTTCATTTTAAAAGCCAATGATGAGCAAATAGACAGGAAGTATATAAACAGTCATAAACATGACACAATTTGTGATGGAGAAAGAAAAAAAACAGACAACTCCCTAAATACATTAGAGTGCTCTTAAGGAGACAGGTTCCAGTGGAGGGCAACTTGACCTCAAGAAGGCCAGAAAGAACAGTGACAAGGATAATATTCAACTTGTAAGTAAAACATTAAAAATAAAAAGGTTCATTTAGCTTCTATTAAAATAACGTCATGTTTAAAATGTTTATTTTTAAATTTATGTCAAATAAATAAATTAAATTGATTTTAATGTCAATATAAATAACATTTTCATACTGCATATATGGCAACCAAGATGAAAATGAAAATTGCAGCTAGGTAATACTGAATTTTCTGTCTATGCTACAATCCCTATTCTTCAAACTCAAATCAGCGTATTTCCTCTACATAATTCAACATCTAGATGTTTTCACCTGTGAGGTCAGGGGAAATATTCTAGGTTCTGTGGGTATATAAGTGAAAGATCAAATAGAATTCAGTATCTCCAAGGGTCTTACATTCTAAATATTGTTTTCCAGGTGCTATAAGTACAGAACTCATGAACAAGGTGCTCAGCATCCAACTGGCATGTATGTTAACAGGATATATGGAAATAAGCTTTCAAGAGGCTGCGCTCTGACCACTTCACATCACAGTGGAGCCAACAATCAGGAATCATCCAATTATATGTTTTGGCTTTTGTTATTTTTTTGAGTTTTTCTTATTACTTATCTGTTGCCCAAATCTGCATGTTCCGTGTATCTTTTACATCTAACAGCCAGGTTGCTCCACCAAGTTTGGATATTGAACCTAGACACTTAGTGGCTGAGATCTATCTGCCTATCTATCCATTTCAATAGGTGGCAATAATTATCTTCAAATTAAATTGTAAAAAATCATAATTGTGGTAAACTACACATAGTATAAACTCTACCATCTTAAGTCTCTAAGTTCACTTAATGTTGTTTACTTAAGTATATTCATAGTTCTGTACAATCAATCTCTAAAATTATTTTAATCTCTATGCATATTAAACAACAATTCTCCATTTTCCCCTCCTTCCAGCCCCTGAAAACTACCAGGGAATTTTCTTTATGAATTTAATGGTTACTTTGTATAATCAGATTAATACAGTATTTATCTTTTTGTTTATTTCACTTAGCATAGTGTCATCAAGGTTCACCCATCTTGTGAATCAAAATTGCCTTTCTTTGAAGGCTGAATAATGCTCCCTTGATTGTGTAAGCTATATTTTCTTTATCCCCTCATTTGTTGGTAGACACTTTTGCTGCTCTGCTCTTTGGGCTATTGGGAATAATATTGCAATAAACATAGGTAGACAGAGATCTCTTCAAGAGCTTTATTTCAATTGTTTTAGATATATACAGAATTATGGGATTATATTATAATTTTATATTAAACTTTTTGAGTAAATGACTACTTTACTTTTATAACAATTGTACCACTTTATATTCCCACTAAGACTGCACAAGGATTCCCATTTCTCCACATCTCACCAACACGTCATTTTCTGTATATGTGTTTGCTTGATTTATAGTAGCCATTCTAATAGCTATGAGGTGGTTTGGATTTGTCTCTCCCTAATGACTAATTAGGCTTCCCTGGTAGCTCAGAGGATAAAGCGTCTGCCTGCAATGCAGGGGACTTGGGTTCGATCCCTGGGTTGGGAAGATCCCCTGGAGAAGGAAATGGCAACCCACTCCAGTACTCTTGCTTGGAAAATCCCGTGGACAGAGGAGCCTGGTGGGCTACAGTCCACGGGGTCGCAAAAAGTCAGACACGACTGCGCGACTTCACTTCACTCAATGACTAATTATGTTTAACATATTTTCGTGTGCTTGTTGGATATTTGCATATCTTATTTTGATAATTTTTCAAGTCCTTTGCATATTTCTTAATCAGGTTACTTGTTTTGATATTGTTGAATTGCAGGGGCTATTTGTATTCTAGACTAATGTCTTATCAGATTTGATTTGCACATTCCCATTCCATAGGTTGTCTTTACAGTCTATTGATTGTGCCTTTAATGCATAGAGTTTTTAATTTTGTTATACTCCAGTTCTTCAATTTTTGTTTTTGTGCATGTGCTTTTGGTATCATATCCAACAAGTCATTGCCAAATCAAACATCATTAGGGTTCCCCCCTATGTTTTCTTCAAGGAGTTTGATAGTTTTCAAACTTATATTTACATCTTTGACCCATTTGGAAATGATTTTGTTTGTGGCATAAGATCAGAGTTAACCTTTATATTTTGCACTTGGATAACCAGTTTTTTCCATCATCTTTTTTTAAAGGCTGCCTTTCCCTAGTTGAATGATCTTGGAAACCTTGTCAAAGATCATTTGACCATATATGCAAGGGTTTATTTCTAAACTCTCTATTCTATTCCATTAGCCCATATAACTGTCTTTATTCTACTACCACACTCTTTTAATTATTGTAGATTTGGAATAACTTTTGGAATCAGGAAATATGAGACCTTTGACTTCGTGCTCTTTTTTGAGGTCATTTTGACTATTTGGAATCTGTTGCGATTCCATATGAATTCTAGAATATAATGCTATTTTTTTTATACTGATGAAAATTCTCTGACCCAATCTTAGCCAGGTTCCTCTGAGCCTTCTCAACTAGACTTCATCTTGGCCTATGAAAACTACAGACTTTCCATACAAATGGTTTTGTCTATCCAACCCCGTCCATTCATACCACATTAAAAGACTTAAACAAATATTAATCACAGTTTCTAACATCTCAATCCCTAAGGTGACTCAAGGCTGCCAAAAATATACTGTATGTTCTAGCCCATAATTGATCCCATTTTCTTAGACTATTTACTAAAGAGAGCTTACAATTTTGGATTTTTTCTCTGTTCCTTTGAGATGTATATGCATCTCTTTCTAGTCTTGAGAATCTTTCTCAAGGACTTGAAAACCATTTCTTTGAAATTAAATTAGGAAGGCTAAGGCTTCCATCTACAAGTCTCTGTGGGAGGATAACATCTCAGCTTCAATAACTGTCAGCTTGCAGACACAGCAGACCTAATCACATTTACAGGAACCAACCTTTTGTTGTTTGTTCCCATCCCTAATTTGACTGAGCCCTTACTCACCTCCCTCTCCTTCCCCCACTCTCTTTAAAATGCCTGTTCACTTCTGCACAAATAGAAACTGAGTTCAGTTCACAGTGGACCTCCTTCCTTATTGCAATAGTATATTATTGATTAAAATCTCTTTACCACTACTTTGTATTTTTGATGGGGGGAAACACTTAGTCTCATATTTTACTTTTGAAATCTTGGCATTCCAGTAAATACCGTATAAGTTATTTGAGTTTGCAGGCTGCCTCTTGCTATTGTTGGTCACAGCTTGAGGGCATCTTTTGTATAGAGGTGTGTTTTGAGAGGTGTATTGTCTATATCAGGGCAGTTTTCATTGTGGTGTTCAAAGAATGTGCCTCTGAAGAACAGGAGAATGAAACCAAGAGCCTTAGTTAAAGACAGGTGGTTAAAAAAATATTTAAAATTTCTTTTTTTTTTTTTTTTTTTGCTATTTACATGCTGATGTCAGGTGGTTTTCATATGAAGGAGTAAGACCTACGATATACTGCTCCCAATCTTGCAGTTTTCTGTGTGGCTTTGGGAAAGTTTCTTAACTTGGCTGTACCTCTGATTTCTGATCTGTACAATAGTAATGAGAGTTCCAATATGATATTTTGAAATTCAGAGGTGATAATCTATTAGTATTAATACTATTTTTAATACCCTATATAACATATCATGTTTCTAGGAACTGTGAATGTTCTCACTGTGGAGCTCCTGAGTGTGAGGACTAGGTCTTGGCACAAGTTTTGTCTCTGGTAGGTATTAATAACTCCACAACCACACTTTGGCATACCAATTTTCTGTGTGGGCAGTCATAAATCAATTTCTCATGCCATCTGTCTAGATGACTATTCAAAATTCCCTCCTGACTCTACATCCAGAATCAAGCAGTAACTTTTAGCCAATCGGGAGATGAATAAAGAAGGTACATTTTTTTTTTTTCTGTATTGCTGCTCACCAACTTAAGATATAGTTCCCTTCAGAAAATAACAATACATATTCATTGAATATATGTGAGCGCTAAGTACTGTTATTAACATATTTAACTCCCTCAAATCTCAATGAGATGGTCATGGTTGTTATTGCCTTGGGGCATATAATGACATCATATATTCAATAACTGCCTAGCAGTCTTTAATCTAACATATGACAAAATTGCCTCACAGTCAATCCCCAGGTTTCTTTCTTCTTTTTTAAAGTCACTGGTCACATTTTAGGCTCACATTAAGATGAAAAGGGAACATGAAATATTGCACTGTCTGGACTATTTCCCAGAGGCAGAAGAGGAAACTGTGAGAGACACTGCACACTGATTCCCATAAGACCTATTTCAGTTCACCTCATCAATCTATTCCCAAGTCCAGGGCCCTCTCCATGCAGATAGGGTTGCTATGTGTATCACTGGTCCACTGGGATGTGGATCGCAGAACAACAGGAGTAGTTCAGGAAAAAGAAAAGAGAAGACACAGGAAAAGTCACTCAAACTTGACTCTCAACTCTTTAATGTTTTCTGACTGCAAAAAAACAGACGTTTTCATGTCATGGCCATCTTGAAACAAGCAACAAGCCCAAATGTGATAAACTACGTGATAGAGATGAAGGAAACAATATGCATAAGTGGGTTGGGCCTCTGTAGGGAACTTAATCTGTCTTTTTAACTATTTCTTATTATATGTGGCTGATAAAGTTATAAAATAATTCAAGAAGAGTTTTCTATTTATAAAAGCCAATACTATCATCTTTTTTTTCTCTTTTAAAGAGAAATCAAGACTTTCCTGTGGTGCAGTGGATAAGAATCTGCCTGCCAACACAGGGGACAGATTTGACCCCTGGTTCAGGAGGATTCCACATGACACAGAGCAACTAATCCCATAAACCACAACTATTGAGCCCTTGCTCTAGAGCCCATAAACTGCAACTACCACTCCTGTGTACTGCAATTACTGAAGGCCCTATACCTAGAGACTGTGTTCTGCAACAAGAGAAGTTGCAACATTGAGAACCATCTGCACCATAATAAGAGCAGCCTCTATTTGCCACAACTTGAGAAAACCTGTGCGAAGCACCAAAGACTCAACATAGACAGAAATAAATAAAATTATATAAAAAGAGAGACATCAGTAAGACTTATTGCTTTTGTTTCCAAAAACCCCTCCAGTTTCCGTAAATTGGGGAACCATCTCTGCCCTTTGTTACATAAATGCCACGTTCTATGAGTTTGCGTGAAACATAAGGTTGCTATTCACAAACAGGAAAATTAATGGTGACAGGCTCCAACATTGTCATGGTGAAGGGCAATTTTTGACTAAGACCTGACGTTTGAATTCTCTCTTTAGAGTATTGGCCCTCAGTGCTCCGAATGCAGCCACACACTTTGTAGTAAAAAATATCCATAAAACATTAATACTTTTGCTCTGTTGATTGCTCACAACTCATAAGCTGGAGTCAAATATTCCCCCCAGATTACTTTCTAGGTTATCAGATCAAGGATGTCATTACTTGCAGAGCAGACATAAGTTATTGAATCTCAGAGATGCACACTGTGAGGAGCAGTGTGTTCTTTTCAGCATAGTCCTGGGATTCATATTATTTGCACTGAATGCCCTCAAATAAACCCTAGTCTCCTTGTTGGAGCCTTGGATGTCTTTTCTATCCTCTTCTTGATTTTGTTTCTTAGTGGTTTCTGATGAGGAAACCTCTGTTCATCCCATGCTGAAGAATCCCATCTACACTCTCTAGGGCACTCAGCAGCTTATTCACAACAAACTATGGCAGAGAGGTATCAAAGATTCAGTCTGAAATAGTGGGCATTGATGAATCATAGAAAGGTGGACAAATAATTGACTAAGTCAACAAAAACAATAATCTTAAGTCACAAGCATAAAACTATTTCTAACCTTATGATAATTGTCAAAGAGAAGTAGATAAAAGACTAAAATTCTATTTCTATGTGATCGGATTACAAAAATATGTATTGCCTGTAACAGATGTAAGAACACATAATTTGAATAGCACTTTTTATTTCATTGAAAATAATTTTGCTACTCACTAAAAAAAGTAAGAAAATTATATATATATGTATATATATGTATATAATAGGCTATCTGTACAAATAACATACAGACATTTACAAAATGAGGTGGAAGTAACCACAGGCTCCAACCAAAGTCTACAGCTCTTGCTGCTGCTAAGTCACTTCAGTCATGTCCAACTCTGTGTGACCCCATAGATGGCAGCCCACCAGGCTCCCCCCTCCCTGGGATTCTCCAGGCAAGAACACTGGAGTGGGTTGCTATTTCCTTCTCCAATGCATGAAAGTGAATAGTGAAAGTGAATTCGCTCAGTCGTGTCCGACCCTTAGCAACCGCATGGAGCTCTTGGGTAAGGATAAAAGAAAACGGCATAAGAAAATTCATAATAGCACAATAAAAAGTGTCTGGTCTTTGCATTCAGAGTGGGAATCTTAGTTTCCCATTTACATAAATGAATGTTTTGTGAATCTTTCACAATTAGAACAAATTAAGTCATATAATGCAATATTCATAGCATTTTTGAAGCATGAGTTTCTGAGCACATTTTACTTTGTGCCTCCTGTCTGTCTCTTTTTATCTTTTTTTTTTTAATACCAGAAGTATGTAAGAAGAAATTTCCAGAAAACACTAAAAGAGGGAAATGGCAACGTTTCTGCCTTTCCTAAAAAATTCCCATTCAGTTTAGTGAAGAACAATGCTTGAGTAGATTAAAATACTTGAAAAGACTCTGAAAATGACTATGAATGTGTTTTTTAAAAGCAGCAGTGATAAGTATCCTAGATATAAAATGCAAATCTGGCTGTAGATAATGTTTATGTGAGTTAAAATAATGAGAATATATACACATGTTAAATAAATTCCCATACCAGAAAAGAAAAAAGCAGGAACAAACACTACAAGGTAACACAGAGCAAGCAGTATGATTTCTGAACAAACATTATTTATACAGACTCTCCAATTGGCCCCAGAGGGTGTGCAGGGAGCATCTGGCCTTGCCTGTGTAGCAGACCCTGCTAAGAGGCCCCCAGCTGCACTAACTCTGATGAGGCCCTTGAAGGGAGAAAATACCAGCAGTGCTTGGAGGGTCAGCTGCGTGTGAGCAGGGAGTGCTTTGGGCTGGCTTCTCTGGCTGCTACTGGCTGTTGCTGGAGCAAAGAATGGAAATTTCCAGAGGTTCCAGAAAGCAGGGAAGGAAAGAGTAGGTGTGCCACAGAAAGTCACTGAGAATGTATCATCCTAAAAAAATAAAAGGGAGACATGTTGAGAGATTGCCTAAATTCACAAAGACTTTAAAGACAAAACAACAGCAATAAAGAATCTTCTATCACATCCTGGTTGAGGGCAGATGTGGGGGCAGGGAGGGGAGGGGTTGGACATCAGCTGTAAAAGCTTGGGGAGAAATTTTAACAGGAAACAGAAATCATGAGCTTAGAGAAATATCTGCCTCATTTTTGTGTAAAGTGGTCTAGGTATGTGTGTATAGAAGAACATTCTTATTTTGTGAAAATGTAGGCAGTGATGTTTTTATTTACAGTCGTCTCCTTCACACATATATAGATGAGTTACAGTAATAATATTGTAATAATTTTGAATCTAGGTGCATGGATATACCTGTTCATTTTACTATTGCTTTTGTTTTTCTAAAGAAAAATTTCATTTTCATTATAAACTTACATTAAAAAATCAATAAAGAAGTTGTTTCTCATACACTAAATTACACACTAAAATGATAAGAGAACACATATATTGTAATAACTATGTAATTCCTTTCCATGTTTCCCAACTTAATGTGAAATGAATCATTTTGTAGGGAGTCTCTTTTGTGCATGTTTGTGAACCAGTTTGAAGAAGATTCAGATTCGAAGATTAACTTGTTTCAGTTGTTCATGTTCTGATCTCATGGCAGGGTATGAGTCCCTGACTTTCACCTCATTCCCCTTTATGGCCATCTTATTCTCACACCACTATTTAAGACTGCCTAAAGAACAGTGCTGCTTCTTATCTCATTTGCATCTCTTCTTTCATTCTGGGCAGTTTTTCCCTCTTAGATCAAGTAAAATCTTACGCACAAGAGTCAGTCTTATTACAGTACCTCCTTTGATAAATATTCCAACCTCTTAATAGTCACTACTGTTGTTGTTGTTTGGTCACTAAGTCATGTCCAACTCTTGCGACCTATTGGACTGTAGCCCACCAGGCTTCTCTGTCACGGGATTTCTCAGGCAAGAATACTGGAGTGGGTTGCCATTTCCTCCTTCAGCGGGTCTTCTTGACCCAGGACTTGAACCTGTATCTCCTGCATTGACAGGTTGATTCTTTACCGCTGAGCCACCAGGGAAGCCCATTAGTTACTGTAGCTTACCAATTTTAGCATTCTTTTTTCAAATTTTACCAAACCCACTCTTAGTCTGGTGGTATGCATGACAAGGCTTTCATTTTCTGCACATGCATGAACTTGGCTAGGGATTTTCTATTTTCACATGCTGGCACAATAACCTATGTGAAAACTTGCAGAATGGATGTCAACAGGAAAGGTGAAAATCAAACATACAATTTTGCATCGTTCTTTATTAATATATATTTCTTGGTCATCACTCTTTATGCTACAGAGGGTAAGGATAAAATATTCATAACTCTGGATAAAAATCTTATTCAGAACATTTACAAACAGAATGTCAAAGGATTTGTAAATTCACTTAAAGATTAATTTTTATTTTGTCTTCATTTTTGTGTGGTAGATCATATTCTAGGCTTATTAATTTAGAGAGATTCAAGGCATACAAACTCTAGCATCCATTATGGATCAGATCTATCAGAAGAGTAGCAATAGCCCAAAGGCTGAAGATGGGATTTTCCTAAAACTGATAAAAAGCATTTAGAAAACCTACGGCTGACATCATGCATAATGTTAAAGAAATGATGTTTTGTTTTTAGGATTGAAACAAGGTAAAGATGTCCACTCTCTTTTTTTTTTTACATAGACACTTTAGCTTTTTTTTTTTTTT
>SJYC01041722.1:0-12871 GCA_006408675.1 Madoqua kirkii | reverse complement strand
GTCGCAAAGAGTCGGACATGACTGAGCGACTGAACTGAACTGAAATAATGGAAAAGTCTTGAACAGACATTTCACAAAAGAGAAGGTATGTATAGCATACAAGCACATGACAGATAGTCAACATTAGTGATTAAGGAAACTCAAATTTAAGCCACTATGAGATATTACTGTACCTACTAAAATGGCTAAATATTTTAAAAAGGAAAACAAAAACAAGTGATGTGGGAATATGCAATGGTACAGCCACCCTTGTAAACAGTTTTGCAGTTCCTTACTAGGTTAAAAATACAGTTACCATATGACCTATCAATTTCACCAATGGGAATATACCCTACAGAAATGATATAAATTTTCACACAAAGAGCTATACAAGAACATTCATAGCAGCTTTTCCTGTAATGTCCACAAAGTGGAAATAACCCAAATGTATTTCATTGGATGAATGGAAGTCCAGCAATGTTATATCCATGCAGTGGAATATTATTGATACATACATGCTTTGTATGTATTTCAAAACATTAGCTTGAGTGAAAAGAAGTCAGTCTCAAACATTAGATCTCATAGGATTTAATTTACATAACATTTTTGAAATTATAAAAATGTAGTTATGGAGACCAGGTCAGTGGAGCATAGGGGCTAGGGGCAGGAGAGGATGTTGTTATTAATATCACAGCACAGCATACGAAAGACTTTTCAGAAGTGGTGATAGAAAAATTCTGTGTGCTGAATGTGATGGTTTTTTCACAAATCTGTAAATGTGACAAAATTTCATAAAATTATATATAACAAATTATGCATATTACAGAGCTTTCTTGGTGGCTCAGATGGTAAAGAATCTGGCTGCAATGTAGGAGACCTGGGTTCAAACTCTGGCTCAGGAAGATCCACTGGAAAAGGAAATGGCAGCCCACCCCAGTATTCTTGCCTGGAGAATTCCATGGACAGAGGAGACTGGTGGGCTACAGTTCATGGGATCACAAAGAGTGACAGGACTGAGCAACTAACACTGTCTTCATGCATATTAAAACTGGTGTAATCCAAAAAATCTGTGTAGTTTTGTTAATGGCATTGTGCCAAGGTCAATTTCTGGGCTTTGATAACTGTACTCTAGTTACGTAAGATGTTATTGCTGGGAACCCAGATGAAGGGGCCAGGAAAATTTTATTGACATTATTTTTTAAGATCTCTCAAGACACCTTACAGTTCTGTTTTGCTAAGCAGGTTCCCAGCAAGAATCTACATGTTCCTGGTGTGCTCTTTAATTTCTTAGTAACTTACTTTAAATCCCTAGTAACTAAAAATATACATTAAACAGGATAGTTTTTTAAATTTAATATAAATTTATTTATTTTAATTAGATGCTAATTACTTTAGTTTTTCATTTTAAGACTTCAACTAACAAAATAGTTTTTGATTCAGCATTTTGAATCTTTGATTTGGCAAAACTGACATTTCTTGTTTTACTCTTGAGAACTTTGCAACTCCACAGACATGATATTGTGAGCTAACTAATTTTTCAGGCTTCCTTTCTACATTTATGAACATGTTTATGGATTTTCCCAGGCAGGAGCAACTGAGATGTGTCTTTTTACTCATGGCCAGGGCAAAAGTCAGCAGAAAAAACAATACTTAAATGTAGTACCCCAAAAATGCATCATTGGGGGGAAGGAAAATGATGCAATAAGAAACATAGCAGAGCAAGGTATATAAAGAATTTATGCAAAATGCTTCACAATTTTACTTTTTAAGCTCAAAATTGAGTTTGGTTAGACTATATTGTTCACGCTAATACCATAGTTCTATTGTTAAAAAAAAAAAAGTGTGACTTTAAAAACTATGCTCTCAGTATTCGTCTAGCACCTCTCTCTTTTTATTTTTTTCCTTTTCTTCCCTAAGAATATTTTCAACAGTTTTGGGTTCATAACAAAATTGAGAAAGAGATACAGAGATTTTCCACAAATCCCCTGCCCTACATGTGTACAGCCTTTCCCATCATCCTTATCACTCCCCAGAGTGGTAGTTTGCTACAACGATGAAACTTCATTGAAATTTAGTCATCTGAAGTGCAGAGTTTACATTAGGGTTCACTCTTGATATTGTTCATTCAGTGAATTTGGACAATATAATGACATGCATCCATCAATATAATATCATAGAGAATATTCTCACTGTCCTGGAAATCCTCTGTGCTCTATGTATTTGACACTTCCCCTTTTCCCCAACCTCTGGCTTTCTTCATTTTTAATTTTACCTTCTCTAAAATGGCATATATTTGGAATTATATAGTATTTAGATTTTTCAGATTGTCACCTTCTACTTAGATATACGCATTTATATCTCTTCCACACTTCTTTGGAAGGTTTGCCGGTTCATTTGTTTTTAGTGCTAGATAATACTCCATTTTCTGAAGTAATAAAATTTGTTTATGCATTCACCTATCAATGAAAGTACATCTTAATTGCTTCCAAGTTTTTGCAATTATAAATAAAGTTGTTATGCCATCTTTGTAAAAGTGGATGTGTGAACATGAGTTTTCAATTCCTTTCTATAAATACCAAGAGGCACGAGGTGATGATATGAGAGTTCTAATTGCTCTACATCCTTATGAGCATTTACTGTTGTCAGCATTCCAGACTTGGCTATTCTGTTTGTAGTGGCATCACAATGTTGTCTTAAGTTGCACTTATCTGATTGCATCTCTTAAATTGGTTTTCTGGAGTGATCATATATTGTGTTTTTATCTTTAAGACATGATGTATAAATGCAAGTATTATTAATATAATGGATAAATAATAATAAATTAATTCTATATTTCAAAAACTGTTCACAGACTTTTTCATGAGTCACATCATGCCATAAACAGTAAATTTTACACATCTGATTAAACAAAAAATGATTCCCCCACTAAAAAGCCCTAAGTTTCTGTATTAAACCTACAACTGGCAAGCATGTAAGTGAAGTAAGCACATGTGATACACATACATGCCATCCGTCAAGAGTTGTGATGATAATCGCCATTGCCTCCTTCATTTCTTTTTCCAGATTGCAGGAATATGAAGATTTACATATTAATAATGGTGGGGAAACACAGGAGGCTGTGACTATCAGCACACTCTTGAGCTGCCATAATACTCCAGGTTTGCTTACCAGTTTTTGAACTTATAATTTTTTTGAAAATAAATATTTTTATTTTATTTTTTAAATATAAATTTATTTAACTGGAGGCTAATTCGTTTATAATATTGTATTGGTTTTGCCATACCTCAACATGAATCCGTCACGGGTGAACTCATAATTTTTAATTAATGATTCTGCTGGTTCTTCAATGCTTTGTGTAGGCTTTCTCTAGTTGCAACAAGCGGGAGCTGCTCTTTATTGTGGTGCACTGGCTTCTCACTGAGGTGGCTTTTCTCGTTGCAGAGCACAGGAAGGCCCGTGTGCTTCAGTAGCTGCAGCATGCAGGGTCAGTAATTGTCACGCAGGGGCCTATTTTCTCAGCAGTGTGTGAAATCTCCCTGGATCAGGAATTCAACCCGTGTCCCAACCCTGCTTTGGCAGGCAGATTCTTATTCACATTTCCACCAAGGACGTCCCATGACTTGAATTTTTGATGCAATAAAAATAAATCTTCACTAAGTCTCCAATAAACTATTTTTCTTTTTCCTTTAATACCACTTTTTTTGTGTATTTTAATGAGAATTATTTTATTTCATTGTTTTTTTTTAAATTTTATTTTTTAATACTTTATTCTACATTACAATATTGTATTGGTTTTGCCATACACTGACATGAATCAGCCACAGCTGTACACGATCTCCCAGTGCTGAAGCCCCCTCCCACCTCCCACCCCATATCATCTCTCTGGATCATCCCCATGCACCAGCCCCAAGCATTCTCTATCCTGTATTGAAGATAGACTGGTGCTTCGTTTCTTATATGATAGTATACATGTTTCAGTGCCACTAAAATGTGGGCTAGTGGTTTGAACTGGACATCTTAAAGATATGTTAAGAAGATATACTAGTAATAAAATGTTTTTGATTTGAATTTAAATCTACTAATGCAGTATATAAATAGGCTTTCTAGTTTCAGACTATTTGTGGATTCCAATATAAATACTATTTGGCTATAAGTAAAAGACTCCTTTTTCTATATTACTGAAGTCTAGTTGCTATCATTTTATTTAAGTTTAAAAGTATTTTTATTAAGTGACATGCAGCTACATTTTTTTCTGGAATTTGTTGGATTGTAAAAACTAGTGTATGTTTTTTCTTAAAATGATCTGAAATACTTTCAATCTTTTTCTCTTCTCTGAAATAGCTTATATAATGTGGCAAAGACACAAAGTTCCCTTTCTAGGGCTCAGATATAGCTTTCAGATGACTTCTTCAGTTTATTTTAATTTTTAATGAATACCAGATTTCTTAAGTTCAGTTAGCTTGCATTACCCTGGGCAGAATTTACACCAGAAACTGACACAAAATTCTCCCAGAAAGCCTTGGCTATTGTTCTTCCTAAATGGCACTTTTATGCTTTGCCTTTTCTCTGTTCTCATTTCTGATTTATTGTTACTCTATGATCAGCCTACCAATCATGTCATTCTCAAGCAAAGTTTATCGAAGTAGTGTAAAAGGTTAGCTAGAGTCAATAGACAGTATTGAAATAGATGCTAAAGGCAAATGAAAGACTTACATACTCTGATTTGTGAATGAGATGACATTCCTTCAACATAAAAATATTCCTCATATTATAGCATATAACATAGCTTTATAAGATGATGTATAATATAATAAGACATAATACAATGTGGAAAATGAGTTGGATTATGCAGTAAGATTGCAGAGATGCACATTTTGATGTGAAAGTTAAAATTCTACAAATATATTTTATATACATATAAGAACTTTAGCACAGATCAATGTACAGGGTATGCATAATCCAAAATTGCTTATGTGGGCAAAAAATTAAAATATAAATGAAAAAATGGAAAACAAACTAAATTCTGTCATAGCCATAAAAGACTAATGGGATGATTGAGTAAACAAATTATGGCACATCTTTATGAGGAGATTACTATGCAAACATCTAAAGTAAATCAATAATGTTAACACATGTACAGTAAGGGACAACACTTCAATGAGAAGAGTTAATGCCTACACAGGGGTAAAGAGGATGGTGGTGTAGAGGATAAAGGTGACAGTGTTTTGATTACATTACTTAATATTCAGTACCTATATAACTTTTCACCACTTACACTACCTACTGCATCCCTAGTGTATACATATATGCAGTGGGTATAACACATACCTGCAGTTTTAATGAATGACAATGTTCTAATCAAATAAAAGAATGCTAATTTCAATATACGGTAACATGAGAACATGGTATATAGAGTAGAAATAAAACAATTATCATTGTGTGCTCTCTACATAAGTTTACATGTGAAAACATACAGATAAATAAATGCATGCATATGTATTTTATAAGCATAGGTCTGAAAGGAAAGAGACACAAAAATATAGATGGTGGTGGTTACAAATTGGAGGAGTCATAAGGTAGATGAATGTCCTTTATTATGTAACTTTTGTCCAGGTATAATTTCAACTTTTATCAACAAAAGTTCTTCCTTCACAAATTAGAAAGCTAACACAGCAAAATAATTATGTATCAGTTCAGTTCAGTCGCTCAGTCGTGTCCGACTCTTTGCGACCCCATGAATCGCAGCACGCCAGGCCTCCCTGTCCATCACCAACTCCTGGAGTTCACTCAGACTCACGTCCATCGAATCCGTGATACCATCCAGCCATCTCATCCTCGGTCGTCCCCTTCTCCTCCTGCCCCCAATCCCTCTCAGCATCAGAGTCTTTTCCAGTAAGTCAACTCTTCGCATGAGGTGGCCAGAGTACACAGTTATGAATATTCCATATAGGAAAAGTATAGAGCTATCAAAAAAAAAAAAAAAGTTGAACCAGTTCTCCTGTTAGGAATTTCATGTTACTGGGCTTTTCCTTTATTTTTTTACATGTCATTCTGTAATAATTTTTAGACTACAGGATACCAAAGAGGTAAATTCTGAGTAACTTACAACGCACATGAAGGAAAAGATACCTACTCTTTTGTGTAGTACACTGTAGAAGTGATTTCTGAAACTGAGATGCAAAAGCTTGAGCTAGGATATATCACAGAAGGAACAAGGTTGGGGTGTATGTGCAACAAAATTCCCCTATCAAGGATGAACTTGTGCCCTGAGGAGTGAAAACGTGGAGTCCTAACCACTGGACCATCATTAAATTCCCAAAATTCTCAAATTGAGTAGGTCCAAGGTGAGATTAAAGGGTATTGTGTAAGAGGAGTTGTATATGGAAGAGGTTCAAAAGGAAAGTCCAAGAGCTATTTTGAAATTAATACAACAAAATGCAAATTGTTATGTGTGTGTATGTTTAGTAACTCAGTTGTGCCCGACTCTTTTTGACTCCATGGCCTGTAGCCCATCACACACCCCTGGCCATGGAGTTTTCCAGAAAAGGATACTGGACCCTGCTGTCATTCGCTCCTCCAGGGGATCTTCCCACCCCAGGGATCAAGCCCCTGTCTCTTGTGTCTCCTTCATTGGCAAGCTGTGCATCATTAAATAATTAAAATTTAAAAGGCTGGCAGTAAAATTACAAAAGTTTAAAATTGGAGGCAAAGCAAAGTTGGCAATAATTACAGAATTCTTAAGATGTGTGAAAACGTAAAATATCAGCCTTCTAGCTTTCCAACGCCACCACCCCCAACCTCCAGAGCTATTGGGGTGGATGAAAAAGTCTGCAAAACACTAAAGTAAGTAATCAGTATCCAAATCTAAATTTTTGAAGAAATGCTGACTACTTAAACTAAAAGCACTAACATTTAAAAGGAATATCATAGATATTTACCGACTTCATATAAAAAGCGATGGATGTTAAAAGCACACTTTCACATTTTCCTGAAAAGTCAGATCCTATATATGCTGAAAATCAGGTATCAAAATCTAGGAATCCAAACTCCACAGAATAAACCTCCCGCCTGGCTAACTAGCCATATCTACTAGCGCATTTTGTTTTTTGCTCCGCGGCGCAAAGATCCATGGGAAATTCTGAGCCAGCGCTTGAAGTGTGGACAGACCGGCAGAGGGCCAAGTGACGGATGCCAGCTGCAGACAAAACACTTCACTTTATCTCATCTGACACTACGGAACAGTCGCAAATAGAATTAGCCTTTGCGGGTCGCCGTCTTCCGGGTTAGTCACGTGACCGCCCCGCTACGCTCAGCAGGATGGCCTTCGTGATCCAAGCTCTTTGGTGGCCGTGCTTTGCCCGGCTCGCTGACAGAGGGTGTCCCGGCCGGGAGGGGGCCAGTGTCTGGAGACCCGGAGGGTCGTGTAGTGTTCACTTTGCGCTCCTCATAAGTAAAGGGGAAAATTTCCGCGATGCTCTTTTCCAGGAAGACCCCCCCCCCCACTTTTAATTCTCGCATCCTCGCTGTTTTTCAGCATAGTGTACAATAAGTGTGTCTGCGTGCGTTCTGAGTCGTGTCCAACTCTTAACCACCCCACTGACTGTAGCCCGCCAGGCTCCATACAAGTGTGAAATATCGTAAAGCTCCCTTTACCATTGCTTACATTACAATGCACTTCAGGTCGTTTTGTAAAGAAAATTTTATAGCTGATAGATTCTGTAGCTGCATTCTACAGGCTGACTGAAAAGTTGAATTCAAAATGTTGAGAGAACAGGTTCCAAAGTAGCCCATGCCTTAAGATATTTAGGCAAATATACCGAATCAACAAAAGCACAGCAAAAAATACTCTAAAATGTTTCAAAAGAAAACAACAACCACCAAAAAACACTTTCACACTTTTCAGGGTATTCCGGTAAACAACCAAAAAACACTTTCACATTTTTCAGAGTATTCCGGTTCCCATCTTTCACTGAATATATTTTTTTATATATAACTTGGCTTAATAAAAATGAAATTAAATATACATTTGTACTGAAGTATATTTGATTTACAATGTGGTGTTATTTTCAGATGTAAAGCGATTCAATTATACACATAATTTTCCATTACAGGTTATTAAAAGATGTCCTTGTTTAGCAGTTATGTGTTGTTCAACTAAAAATGATCTTTTATTTAAAAGTGACATATTTACAGTGGATAATTAAAAGATTTTAGCATTCATTCATTAAATAACATTAGATTCTTTGGCAATACATATAAATACTCCAAAAGTGCCCTAAATGTATTTTTGAAAGAAAAAACAATAGTAAAATGTTCTGCTAATATAGATGTTCACATGAAATTGAAGGATAATCAGAAAAGTTTTGAGTTCAGTTCAGTTCAGTTGCTCAGTCTTGTCCGATTCTTTGCGACCCCATGAATCACAGCACGCCAGGCCTCCCTGTCCATCACCAACTCCTAGAGTTCACTCAGACTCACGTCCATCGAAAACATTATGAAAACATTAATTTGAAAAGACATATACTCCCCAAAAACGCATATGCTGTGTTTATCACAGCATCATTTATAGCCAAGATGGGCAAATATGGAAACAACGTTAAGTACTCAAGAAATGATGAATGAATAAAGAGGTGATGGATGTGATGTATGCACATATATACATACATATATATATATATATATATATATATATATATATATATGTAAGCAGTGGAATACGAAGCTTCCTTGGTGGCTCAGATGGTAAAGCATCTGCCTGCAATGTGGGAGACCTGGGTTTGATCCCTGGGTTGGGAAGATCTCCTGGAGAAGGAAATGGCAATCTACTCCAGTATTCTTGCCTGGAGAATTCCAGAGACGGAGGAGCCTGGTAGGCTACAGTCCATGGGGTCACAAAGAGTCAGACACCACTGAACGACTTCACTTCAGTGGAATACTACTCAGTCAAAAAAAGATGAAATCTTGCCATATGGAACAATATGGATGGATCATATTACATGAGTTGCCAGATGAATAGATAACTATGATAATATTTCACTCATGTAATACAAACCAAACAAACAAAATACCCACAAAATAAATGAATAAACCAAAGATGAATAGAAGAGGAGAACATCACCCCAGAAACCCAGAGAGTACTTGGGCTCACTGTCCTGTCTGTTCAGCAGAGAGTGGACAGCATATTATGGAGAAAGACTCTAATGAGTGGAACTGAGAACCTCAGGGAAGAGTGCAGTCAGATTCAAGTTCCATGTAAGCAAGGAGCATGTCTTTATCATGACGATCTTTTGTACTGACGTGTGCCCTGACGTGCAAACAAGAGGCTGTCTCAAAATCATGCTAACATGAGGACACAGGCATGGAAACAAAACAAAGGAGCACAACAGCACAAACACAACACCCACGCTTTGGAAGACCCCTCTGAGCACATAAGACCACTGCATTTCTTCTCACCTACAGATACCCATTGGCAAAACTTACATACAGATAAACCTGAACAAAAGACAACACGAGTAACTTTTATTCTCTGGGGAAGAAAAGCCTCTAGTTCTCATTCTTGCCTACATGTAAGAAGAGTATAAAAAAGCTCTGAGGCCCAGTTTGAGAAGTATGACTTTTCACATTACTGCTTTCACACAAATTCAGTGCGTAAGAAGTTTTTATAGCCTCTCAACCTCATAAACTCAACCCTTTCACATTATTGCTTATTTCTATCTTTAGTCATAGATCCCCCTCCATTCAACCATAAAGCTTGGACAGGCAATTGGTGGGAAAATTCAGACAAAAATGTGTTATACTGAATTTAAGCCACTTCTTTAGCTAAATGACCAGAAAATGGGTTTTCACCATTAGTAGTAGTTTGTTGGGAGAAATCAGTAGTCTGTAAGAGACCTTAAAAAATAAACATTTCTCCTCAAAAGCTTCCCCCTCAAATCCTCACTTATGACACAGTCATAGCGGACACAGGGCTCAGTGATGGAGCCATATTGCACACATTACTCAGGCATCAGACAGATCAATTTTTGTTCAGCCTCTCCCCTCTCTACTCCCCTTTTCATCCCAGAATCGGCAGACAACTGTTTCATTCCAGCAGGCAGGCAATGGCGGCTTTTCCAGGTTGGATTCTGGAAACCAGTTTTAGATGCAATTAAAAGTTTATATCCTTGGGCTGTTTCTACGGCAAGCTCACAGCACCTTGACCCAGATTTTACCTTAGGACATGCATTAAAGTTAAGAGGAGACCTTTATAAATATCTGTGTACCCACTCCTGTAGTTTCAGCTTGATCGACTGAGGTGCCCTGAGAATCTAGGTTTCTAACAAGTTTGCAGCAATTGCAATGCTGTTCTGCAGAACACACTTTGGGGACTGCCATGTAATCAAGAATGGCCAAAGTGAGAGTCTGGCTCATCAGAAGCGGGGCTCAGATGTTGAGGTGAGAATTACTTGGACCTCATCACGTGTCCGACTCTTTGCGACCCCGTGGACTGTAACCTACTAGGCTTCTCCGTCCATGGGATTCTCCAGGTAAGAATACTGGAGTGGATTGCCATTTCCTTCTCCAGGGGATCTTCCCAACCCAGGGTCTCTCGCATTGGAGGCAGACGCTTTAACCTCTGAGCCACCAGGGAAGCCCCATCACCTCCAGTTTGTCAATCTGCCTAAATTTCCTTCATGCAGCTGCTCTCTTTCCAAAATTAAGGTTTATCTGACTCTAATCCTACTCTAGTGACCGTCACAGCTAATCTCCCAGACCTAACACCGCAATTATAGGTTGTCAGAGAATAGAAAGGCACAGTGCTTGCACAGTTCAGCTGCGGACTACTGTTGCAGTACAATGCCACAAAACGAACACTTGGGGGCTGTAAGCTCCAGCAGAGGGGAGGTGCAGGAAGAGAGAATGACGAACAACAATCCCTCACAATACCCCCGCCCGCCCAGCTCTCGAGCTTTCTGGAAGATGCCAAACTGGCGCAGCCGCACAGCAGGATCTGCAATGCTGTTAAGAGCAGTGCGCAAGCGCCAGGCAGCCCTCTCCCCATGGAAACCGTTCCTGCAGTGTATTAAGAGTGCGCATGCGCCTGAAATCACCTTCTCATAAGGCCCAGACCCCTGCAGTGCAGTGAAAAAAGTGCGCAGGAGCTGGGAGGACCGCCCCTTCACAGGACTGCTAGCTGGTCTCCACCCCATCCCTTCCCACCTCCCCTTCAAGTGATTGACACTAGATGTGGCCTAAGAGATGAAGGGCCGCAGAATGGTGGTCCTAGCAGACCGGTTCCAAATACAGATGCGCCACAAACATTATATGTTACTGCGACATAACCTGAACACCTGACCGTGTCCCTGATCGGACAGAGTTTAGAATGGAGAAGCGAGCTAACAGTGGGCTGAGGTTAGATTTATGAAATCAGAGTGCTCTGAGATTGCAGTGTTCATTTTATTCTGGCTTCAAAATTCTTCACCTTTGCACCCTTCAGATGGCCTGTTAGGAGCCTTCTTACTTCATAAATCATCATCATTGTCAGTATTTTTAACCTGTACACACCTAATCAATGAGGCCCAGAGCTTCTAAATTTCACTATGTCACAGGTACAGGAAGTCAGGATAGTAGCAGAAACTAGGACCTAGCTACTCTGTGGTCCTGTTGAGGAGAGGAGTCAGTTTGGAATCAGAGATCTGGACCAGGCAAAGGAGAGGTAGAGAACCCCTCATCCTATGTCTGCCCTCCACTTTTCACCTTGCCCTTTGTTTTCAGGCTAAGAACCACATTTCCCCAATAGGCTCCTGTTTAAACATTCTGATTTCATACTGGCCACATTATAGACCAGCAGCATCCTGCCACAGAGTCCCAGCTAAATAAGATTTCTTTGGGCAGCAGAGGTCTGGGCTAGCACAGCAAAGTGGTTTCTTACACTAGTTCAACAATTTCTAAGGCATAGTGTTTTTTTCTGACTAGTTTCAGAAAACTTCTGTAGATGCCCCCTTCAACTCCACCAGTGTATAACCTCCTGTTATATCTGACACAACAGCAGGAGGACAGAACAGGACGTGTAGGTGAAAGCTGGTTAGTATCCATTAATCTCTCACCTAGGTGACTGTCATAGTCTCTAAACTTGTTTTTCTGTTTCTCTTCTTGTCCCTCACCTCCCCAATAGTACTGCGCATAGCACTGCAGAATGAGTCAGACTGTGATTCGTGTCTCTTCAAACCCCTGCAATGGCTGTTTATTGCAGTGTTTGGAACCCGAGTCCGCAGCAATGCACTGAACTATGTGAATGGCTGTGATGATTCCTTGCCTTCGGCTGCACATCGGTCACACTGCCCTCCCCCCACACCTTGCCATTCCACTGACAAATGAGCTCCTCTGTAGGGCCTTTGCTCTCTGGCTTGAATAACCCCCATTCTGCTCCTGCTCAATTAACTGTTTCCTTTCCTTCCGCTCTTCCCTTAAAATTAACAGCCGAGTCCTTTCCCAACAACCGTATGCACTTCTGAAAACTTCCCTCCTCCAAACAACCCCTCTCTAGTCACCATGATACATTTGTCTTTTTTTTGCCCACTGTCTTCTCCTACCTACTAGATAATTTAATATATATTAGTTATAAATATGTAACATAAATTATGATTCTAAGCTTATAAAAATGAGGGTTTTGTTTTGTACACTAGAATATTTCAAGGCCAAAAGATAGTACTCAATATACAATAGGGTCCAAAATATTTATTAAATAAATTAATATTTAGGTCTCAGGGATAAGACAAAAATGAAATGACAATTTAGGAACTGTGAGCTGAGTGGGAGAAATGAGTAAGTAGCAAAATGGAAAAAAAAAGTGGCATAGAAAAATTCTTAAGGTCATAAACAGATTTCTCAAACCGTTTTTTTTTTTTTTTTT
>SJYC01041720.1:0-11656 GCA_006408675.1 Madoqua kirkii | reverse complement strand
TCCCATTTGTTTATTTTTGCTTTTATTTCCAGTATACCTGTCTCTTATACACATCTAGATGTGTATAAGAGACAGATTTAGAACATACCAAACTGGATAAAATTTAAACACTAAAAATATTTTGCTACAACATTTGGACTTCATACATTTTGGGAAAAAATGTAGCTAAATGAAAATATCTTAAATAGTTTATGAAAAAAAAAGTCCTAGTGGTCGGAAACCATTAGAAGGTAATGTAAAAAAAAGGCGAAAAGATAAACAATAGCCTCAGAGGAGATACGTGCAACTTTCCTAAAAAGATAATTAAAAAGACCTCTGTAAACTAGTAAGAGAAAAGACTGAAAAAGCGGTGGGAAAGTGGGCAAATTACAAGAAAATTCAAATCACAGCAACATGGAATAAATTAAGTGTATTTATTGGCCGTTCCCCCCCCACCCCCCCCACGTTTCTATTCTAAGATAAGACACCCAAATATAAGTGTCTTCCCTGAAGTCAGCAGTGAATATTTGCCAGGGATCATAGTCACAAGTAAGTTGGAATTCTGGAAGCAAATAATGATAACTGAAAATAATGATAACTGAAAATAAGCAAATAATTTTATTTTCTAAATATTTCATTATTTTGTGTGATTTTGAAGTTTTTTTTTTCAACTAGAAAGCTTGGCTCATTTTCATTTACTTATCATCTTTAACATATTTGAACTTTCTTTACCAACATTAATTTTTAAAATTTCTATCTTAACCCCTTTCCCTTTTTTAAAAAAGTAAATATTTTTTATTGAAGGATAATTGCTTTATAGAATTTTGTTGTTTTCTGTCAAACTTAAACATGAATCCACCATAGGTATACATATATCCCCTCCTTTTTGAACCTCCATCGCTTTTCCCTCCCGATTCCACCCCTCTAGGTTTATACAGAGCCCCTGTTTGAGTTTCCTGAGCAACTGGAGGATAATTGCTTCACAATACTTTACAATATTGGTTTGATTTTTGCCATAAATCTACTTGATTTAGCCACAGATGTACATATGACCCCTCTATCTTTTTTTTTTTCAAAATTATTTTTAATTGCTTTACAGAATTTTATTTTCTGTCAAATATGAAACATGAATCAGACATAGGTATATATATGCATCCTACCTTTTGAATAATGCTCCCAACCCCATTCCTGTAGTTTGATACAGAGCCCCGGTTTGTTTCCTGAGCCATAGAGCAAATTTCCATTGGCTACCTATTTTACATATGGTAATATAAGTTTCCACATTATTCTCTCCATACATCTCACCCTCTCCTCCCCTCTCCCCATGTCCATAAGCCTATTTTCTATGTCTATTTCACCATTACTGCCCTATAAATAAATTCTTCAGTGTCATTTTCCTAGATTCTGTATATATGCATTAGTATAAAATATTTATCTTTCTCTTTCTGACTTGCTTCACTCTGAGCCATAGAGCAAATTTCCATTGGCTACCTATTTTACATATGGTAATATAAGTTTCCACATTATTCTCTCCATACATCTCACCCTCTCCTCCCCTCTCCCCATGTCCATAAGCCTATTTTCTATGTCTATTTCACCATTACTGCCCTATAAATAAATTCTTCAGTGTCATTTTCCTAGATTCTGTATATATGCATTAGTATAAAATATTTATCTTTCTCTTTCTGACTTGCTTCACTCGGTATAATAGGTTCTAGGTTCATCCACCTCATCAGAACTGACTCAAATGTGTTCCTTTTCAGGGCTGAGTAATACTCCATTGTGTATATACACCACTACTTCTTTATCCATTCATCTGTCGATGGACATCTAGGTTGCTTCCATGTTCTACCTAATGTAAATAGTGCTGCAATGAAAATTGGGATACATGTGTCTTTTTCAATTTTGGTTTCATCAAGTATATGCCTAGGAGTGGGATTGCTGGGTCATATGGTGGTTTTATTCCTGTTTTTTTAAGGAATCTCCATACTGTCTTCCATAGTGGTTGCATCAATTTACATTCGCACCAACAGTGCAAGAGTGTTCCCTTTTCTCTACACTCTCTTCAGCATTTATTATGTGTAGACTTTTTTGATGATGGCCATTCTGACTCATGTGAGGTGGTATCTCACTGTAGTTTTGATTTGAATTTCTCTAAATAAGCGATGTTGAGCATGTTTTCATGTGTTTTTTAGTCATCCATATATCTTCTTTGGAGAAATGTCTGTTTAAGTCTTTTCCCCACTTTTTGATTGGGTTGTTTGTTTTTCTAGTATTGAGTTGCATGAGCTGCTTATATATTTTAGAAATTAATCCTTTGAAGTTACTTCCTTTGCTATTATTTTCTCACACTCTGAGGGTTGTTGTTTCACATTACTTATAGTTTCTTTAGCTGTGCAAAAGCTTTTAAGTTTAATCAGGTCACACTTATTTACTTTCTTTTTATTTTGATTGCATTAGGAGTTGGGTCATAGAAGATTTTGCTTTGATTTGTGTCATTGAGTATTATGCCTATGTTTTCCTTTAAGAGTTTCATTCTTTTACATGTAGCTATCCAGTTTTCCCAGCACCATTTATTGCAGAGGCTGTCTTTGCCCTATTGTATATTCTTGCCTCTTTTGTCAAAAATAAGGTGCCCATAGGCACATGAGTTTATCTCTGGGCTTTCTACCTTGTATCATTGGTCTATATTTCTGTTTCTGTGCCAGTGCCATACCTTCTACTTCTTCTTCTTTTTTTTTTTTACTGCTATCCATTATATATTTTTTATTTTTTAATATAAATTTATTTATTTTAATTGGAGGATAATTACTTTACAATATTGTAGTGGTTTTGCCATATATCAACATGAATCTGCCATAGGTATACATGTGTCACCATCCTGAACCCCCCCTTCCTCCTCCCTCCTTGTATCTTCCCTCTGGTTCATCTCAGTGCACCAGCCCCAAGCATCCAGTATCATGCATCAAACTAGGACTGGCGATTCATTTCTTATTTGATATTATAAATGTTTCAATGCCATTCCTGCAAATCATCCCACCCTCTCCCTCTCCCATAGAGTTCAAAAGACTGTTCACTACATCTGTGTCTCTTTTGCTGTCTCGCATACAGGGTGTTTTCCTTTCTGACTTACTTCATTCTGTATAACAGGCTCCAGTTTATTCCACCTCATTACAACTGACTGAAATGGGTTCCTTTTTATAGCTGATTCATATTCCACAGTGTATATGTACCAAAGCTTTCTTATCCATTCATCTGCTGATGTACATCTAGGTTGCTTCCATGTCCTGGCTATTATAAACAATGCTGCTATGAACATTGGGGTACATGTGTCTCTTTCATTTCTGGTTTCCTTGGTGTGTATGCTCAGCAGTGGGGTTGCTGGGTCAAAAGGCATTTCTATTTCCAGTTTTTTAAGGAATCTTCACACTGTTCTCCATAGTGATCGTACTAGTTTGCATTCCCAGCAACAGTGTAAGAGGGTTCCCTTTTCTTCACACCCTCTCCAGCATTTATTGCTTGTAGACTTTTGGATCACAGCCATTCTGACTGGTGTGAAATGGTACCTCATTGTGGTTTTGATTTGCATTTCTCTGATAATGAGTGATATTGAGAATCTTTTCATGTGTTTGTTAGCCATCTGTATATCTTCTTTGCAGAAATGTCTACTTTGTTCTTTGGCCCATTTTTTGATTGGGTTGTTTATTTTTGGAATTAAGCTGCAGGAGTTACTTGTATATTTTTGAGATTAGTTGTTTGTCAATTGCTTCATTTGCTATTATTTTCTCCCATTCTGAAGGCTATCTTTTCACCTCGCTTATAGTTTCCTTTGTTGTGCAAAAGCTTTTAAGTTTAATCAGGTCACATTTGTTTATTTTTGCTTTTATTTCCAGTATTCTGGGAGGTGGGTCATAGAGGATCCTGCTGTGATGTATGTCAGAGAGTGTTTTGCCTATGTTTTCTTCTAGGAGTTTTATAGTTTCTCGTCTTATGTTTAGATCTTTAATCCATTTTGAGTTTATTTTTGTGTATGGTGTTAGAAAGTGTTCTAGCTAGATTCTTTTACAAGTGGTTGGCCAGTTTTCCTAGCACCACTTGTTAAAGAGATTGTCTTTTCTCCATTGTATATTCTTGCCTCCTTTGTCTTTTCAAGGCATTGTACTGTAAGATTAAAGTGTTTTATTTTCTGTTTGTTTTGTTTTTGAATGTATTATTTGTGTGAAAAGTATTATAAGCTTACTATAGTACAGTACCATATAGTCAATTGTGTTAATTGGGTTCTAGGCTAATTTTGTTTGACTTACCAATGCATTCTCAGAAATGGAAGTAAAGTGAAATGAAAGTGGCTCAGTGGTACCTGACTTTTTGTGACCTCATGGACTATACAGTCCGTCGAATTCTCAAGGCCAGAATATTGGAGTGGATAGCCTTTCCCTTCTCCAGAGGATCTTCCCAACAAAGGGATCAAACCCAAGTCTCCGACATTATAGACAGATTATTTACCAGCTGAGCCACCAGGGAATCCCATAGGAGTTCAGAATGGAACTCATATGTATATGCAGGGTTACTGAAGAAACACTTCTTTGAAAGTTTCTTGAATAATTCTCCACAATGAGGGTCACGCAAACAATCCTTTGAGTCATAGGACAACAATAAAATCCAAAACATCATGGGAAAAATGGTTTGAATAGTTTTTTTTAACTTTAAATTTATTTATTTTAATTGGAGGCTAATTACTTTACAATATTATATTTGTTTTGCCATACATAAACATGAATCTGCCACAGGTATACATATGTTTCCCATCCTAAACCCTCCTCCTACCTCCCTCCCCATATCATCCTCTGGGTCATCCCAGTGCACCAACCCCAAGCATCCTGTATCCTGCATCAAACTTGGACTGGTGATTCATTTCTTATATGATATTATACATGTTTCAATGCCATTCTCCCAAATCATCCCACCCTCTCCCTCTCCCTCAGAGTCAAAAAGATTGTTCACTACATCTGTGTCTCTTTTGCTGTCTCTCATACAGGGTTATCATTACCATCTTTCTAAATTCTGTATATATGCATTAGTATACTGAATTGGTGTTTCTCTTTCTGGCTTACTTCACTCTGTATAATAGGCTCCAGTTTCATCCACCTCATTAAAACTGATTCAAGTGTATTCTTTTTAATGGCTGAGTAATACTCCATTGGTTATACGTACCACAGTTTTCTTATCCATTCATCTGCTGATGGAAATCTAGATTGCTTCCATATCCTCACTATTATAAACAGTGCTGCAATTAACATTGGGGTACAGGTATCTCTTTCAATTCTGGTTTCCTTGGTGTGTATGCCCAGCAGTGGGATTTCTGGGTCATAAAGCAGTTCTATTTCCAGTTTTATTTTTTTAAAGAAAATACACAAAAGGCCCCACAAATGGCCTTACGCTACTAATCACTAGAGAAAGGCAAACCAGAAATATAATGAGAAGCCACTTCACACCTATTACAGAAAATAACAAGTGTTGGTAAAGATGTGAAGAAATTGGAACACTTGCATACTGCTGGTCAAAGTTTGAAATGGTGTAGCCATTATGGAAAAGAGTGTGGAGATGCATGAAGGCATTAAAAATAAAATTATATGATGCTTCACTATCGCTTTTGCATATATATTCAAAGGAATATAGAATGCTGAACAGATATCTGTATACACATGTCCATAGCAGGATTATTTACAGTAGCCAAAAAATGGCTATGCAAGTGTCCATTGAGGATGAATGGGCAAGCAAAATGTGGTATTTACAGGTAGCACAATATTATCCAGTCTTAAGAAAGAAGAGCATTTAAAACATTCCAACATGGAAAACCTCAAGGATATTAGGGACATTATACTATGTGAAATAAACCAGTCACAAAAGACACATACTATTGATTTCATTTATATGAGGTACCTAGAATATTGAAACTCATATAGACAGGAAGCAAAATGGTGGTTTCTAGGGAATGGGGATGGGGGAAATGAATTACTGTCTAATGAGTCTAGAGTTTCAATTTTGTAGGATGAAAAGATTCTAGAGATGAATGTTGATAATTACTAAGAATGTGAATGTGTTCAGTGCTATAGAAATATGCAGCTAAAAATGGTTAATAATATTTATGTTAAGTGCATTTTACCACCATCTTTAAAGTCCAGTTAAAAAATCTGGTGGTAACAGCATGAGTAAAGATATCAAGTTAGGGAAAAAACATCATGCTATGGGGGCAGTAAAAGCACCAACATCTTAAAACCTGCAGACATGCTGAGAAAAGTGGAGGAGTGGATACAGTAAGTAGGTAAAAAATAAGCAAAAGCAGAAGAGGATAGATTTCACATAGAAAGGTGTGAGGTTAGATAATAACAACTATTGAGGAAAATGTGAAGAAGACAGAATCCTCATAAACTACTGGTGGGATATAAAATCATGCAGCCACTTTGGAAGATAGTTTGAAAGTTCCTCAAAAAGTTAAACATAGAGTTATCATTTGACCCAGAAATTCCACTCTTACAAATATACCCATGAGAAATGAAAATATATACCACAGGAAAACATACACAAATGTCTATACCAGTATTATTCATAATAGCCAAAAGGTGGAAATAACCCAAATGTCCATCAATTAGATGAGTAGATAAATGTGGTTTGCACATGCAATGGAATATTATGTAGCCATAAAAAGTGGTGAAGTACTAAAACATGTTATATGAGTGAACTTTGAAAATATTTCGATAAGTGGAAGGAAGTAGTCACAAAAGCTCATGTACTTTATTAATCCATTTATATAAAGTGTTCAGAATAAGAAATCCCTAGAGATAGGAATTGAATCAGTGGTTAATTAGGGCTGAGGAGAATGGAGGCTAAGGGGTAAAAGCCAAAGGGTACAGTGTTTCCTTGGTTGTAAATGTTCTATATTTGCTTTAAGTTTTATTCTAAATTGATTGTGATGATTGACACTTCTGTGGATATCCTAAAAAACAGTGAATTGTACATGTTAAGTGGGTAAATCTCATGTTATGTGAATTGCCTATCTGAAAGCTGTCACAGAAATAAAAAGTTAAAAAAAGAGGGCCTAGGAGTAAGCAGATGGAAGGGCAGGCAAAGTAAGGAAGCTTGATCACAGTTCTCCTCCTTCTTAACCCTGATTTCTGTAGGCACAAAGAGGACTGCTTGGTTACCCCCAAAATATATGCAGCATCCATGCAGACTTTCCCCCGCTCAGACAGCAGTTTCCTGTCTTAGCCTTCTCACCTCTGACATGCTGTCATTTACCAACTACTTTCTTTTTACCAGAGGCACATATTCCTTTGAATACTATTCATATTCTGAAAATTCTTCTATGTAGTATAAATCATATAGCATGTTTTCAGCAGCCTGCCTTCTCCTTTCACATAAAGAGGCATCTAGAAAATAGTAACCTATATGGAGAGTGAAACTCAGACCGCCGGGCCCTGAACAGCTCTATATGTACTCCAGTCGTCCTGTTCATGACATTCTCTGGTCCTGCTGCTCCTGTAATACCCGTATCAGGGTATAAGTGAGGCAATTTATTATCAGACGGTGCTTGCTCAGGCCACTATCACTTCTATGGAGAATCTCAGAGCACTG
The DNA here is from genome assembly GCA_006408675.1 of Madoqua kirkii. NCBI lineage: Eukaryota > Metazoa > Chordata > Mammalia > Artiodactyla > Bovidae > Madoqua > Madoqua kirkii. The sequence goes on along the minus strand of SJYC01041720.1, from coordinate 4,045 downwards.
AAGCCAAAAAGAACACAGGAAAACCATTAAAATGTAGAACAGAACTCATGGTATTGTGTTGGGTCATATTTAGTTCTTTTTCAAGCCAATGAGGTAAAAATGGTCTACAAGGAAACATAAGTTTTGTGGGAAAGCTTGTGGGTCAGTTTTCTGTCATGATTAGTTTGAAGGCATGCATACCATGAGGGCACTCAGGCTCCACATATTCCTCAGGGTTCAGCCCCCTAGATGACTGTTTTCAGTTCTGTCCCTAGAAAGGAAATCAATATAGTTAGTGTACTTAAGATCACAGGTTGTCAGAAACTCTTTTTAGCATCTTATGAAATAGATGTCAAAGTAATTTGCATGTATTGACATCTATCTCTCATTCCTACCACAAAGTATTTCTGGGAGACAAGGGGGCAAACCAAGGAGGTCACCACAAGCATACCTTTCAGTTCAGTTCAGTTCAGTTCAGTTCAGTTCAATTCAGTCGCTCAGTCATGTCTGACTCTTTGCGAACCCATGAATCACAGCACACCAGGCTTCCCTGTCCCTGTCCATCACCAACTCCGGGAGTTCACTCAGACTCACATCCCTCGAGTCCGTGATGCCATCCAGCCATTTCATCCTCTGTCGTCCCCTTCTCCTCCTGCCCCCAATCCCTCCCAGCATCAGAGTCTTTTCCAATGAGTCAGTTCTTCGCATGAGGTGGCCAAAGTACTGGAGTTTTAGCTTTAGCATCATTCCTTCCAAAGAAGAAGATCCCAGGGCAGATCTCCTTCAGAATGGACTGGTTGGATCTCCTTGCAGTCCAAGGGACTCTCAAGAGTCTTCTCCAACATCACAGTTCAAAAGCATCAATTCTCTGGCGTTCAGCCTTCTTCACAGTCCAACTCTCACATCCATACATGCCCACAGGAAAAACCATAGGCTTGACTAGATGGACCTTAGTTGGCAAAGTAATGTCTCTGCCTTTGAATATGCTATCTAGGTTGGTCATAACTTTTCTTCCAAGGGGTAAGCATCTTTTAATTTCATGGCTGCAATCACCATCTGCAGTGATTTTGGAGGCCCCACCCCCACCACAAAATAAAATCTGCCACTGTTTCCACTGTTTCCCCATCTATTTGCCATGAAGTGTAGGACCGGTTGCCTGATCCTCATTTTCTGAATGTTGAGCGTTAAGCCAACTTTTTCACTCTCCACTTTCACTTTCATCAAGAGGCTTTTTAGTTCCTCTTCACTTAGAAGAGACCAAATAGCCCTCATTCTGTTGCCTACATATTTTAAGATTGTTGTAATGTGTTAATTTCACTAAGCTCCTGGCTCACTCGTTGCCAAATTCCAATCTGCTTTTAATTTCATAGATGATGAAGACCAAAATTTTCTATCATTTTTTCCAGAAATCAATTATCACAACCCAAGTCATAGTGGCTGAGATCTAAACACCAGCACAAGATAAAGAAAGATGGATTTAAATCAATCTGTGTATATGTAAAGGAAAATAAAAGAGTTAAGAATTTCAGGCTCAGGGAAAGTTTTGTACCTGAAAAAGTATATTCAAGATGGCAGAGAAAGATGTGGGCTCATCTTCACCTGCAAGAACATTAGAACTGCAACTTGCTGCTGAACAACTATCAATGAGAGAATGTTGGATCCCACCCAAAAAAGATACCCCTGTCAAAGAAAGAAGTCATGATTCAAAAATTCCACTTTTGAGTATATGTACAAATAAAATAAAAGCACTAATTAGAAAAAACACATGCATCCCAATGTTCAAAGCAGTGCTGTTTACAATAGACAAGGTATGGAACCAATCTAAGTGCTCATCAACAGATGGACAGATAAGGAATATGTGAAATATATTCCACCCAGCCATAAAAAAATTAACTTGTGCCATTTGTGAAAATATAGATGGATCTAGAGGGAATTATGCTTAGTGAAATAAATGAAACAAAGAATACAAATACTGTATGTTTTCACTCATATGTGGAATCTAAAAAATAAAACAAATATAATAAAATAGAAACAGACTCATAGATACAAGGAACAAACCAACTGCCACCAGTGAGGAAAAGGTGTAGGGAAGGGCAAGAAAGAGGAAGGGGATTAAGAGGTATAAACTACTAGCTATAAAATAATAAGATGTAAGAATGTAATGTACAGCACAGAGAATATAGCCAACATTTCATAATAACTTTATATGTAATATAACCTACAATAATACTAAATCACAATTCTGCACTTATGAAGCTGATATAATATTTTAAATCAACTACAGTTCAGTTAAAAAGGAAGAAAATAAATAGTTATAGATAACCAACAAGGAAGTAGAATGAATCCCATGTTTTAATATATCTATATATTTACAAAGACTTAACAGAATAGATACAAAAATAAACACAGAAATATGAGTGTACAATGAGTACATACATATATTTTTAGCTCTCAGTTTGCTGTAAAGGCCCACATGTAGTGACACTCCAGTATTAACAAATACAACTAATTTTGAAATACAATTCTCCAGCAGGAACAACAGAAACAAAGTGGAACTTCTTGAAGAAATGTTTGAATTTATGGTTAAGACAGAAAAAAATACAAAAGAATCCAGAGTAAGTCCTTTAAAAAATTAAAATTAAAAAATTGCTATATTATATCCCTGATGGCTCAGACAGCAAAGAATCTGCCTGCAATGAAAGAGACCTGTGTCCAATAAAAATTCTGATTATTAACAGCACAGTTCAAAAAAGAAATATTAAATAACTGATGTGATGCAGATTGTAGCTAATGCTATTGTGATAATCATTTTGCAATATATAGCTGTAACAGATCAGTATATTATACACTTTGAACATACAAAATATTATATATTTTTTCAGATTTTATTTTATTTTTTTATTTTACAATATTAAATTGGTTTTGCATTACATCAACATGAATACACCACGGGTGTACACGTATTCCCAATCCTGAACCCTCCTCCCAACTCCCTCCCCATACCATCCCTCTGGGTCATCCCAGTGCACCAGCCCCAAACATCCCTTTCAGTTCAGTTCAGTCATTTAGTCGTATCCAACTCATTGCAGCCCCACGAATCGCAGCACACCAGGCCTCCGTGTTCATTACCATCTCTCGGAATTCACTCAGAATCACATTCATTGAGCCCGTGATGCCATCCAGCCATCTCATCCTCAGTCTTCCCTTTCTCCTGCCCCCAATCCCTCCCTGCATCAGAGTCTTTTCCAATGAGTCAACTCTTCACATCAGGTGACCAAAGTACTGGAGTTTCAGCTTCAGCATCATTCCTTCCAAAAATCCCAGGGCTGATCTCCTTCAGAATGGACTTGTTGGATCTCCCTGCAGTCCAAGGGACTCTCAAGAGTCTTCTCCAACATCACAGTTCAAAAGCACCAATTCTTTGGCGCTCAGCCCTCCTCACAGTACAACTCTCACATCCATACATGACCACAGGAAAAACCATAGCCTTGACTAGAAGCACCTTAGTTGGCAAAGTAATGTCTCTGCTTTTGAATATACTATCTAGGTTGGTCATAACTTTTCTTCCAAGGAGTAAGTGTCTTCTAATTTCATGGCTACACTCACCATCTGCAGTGATTTTGGAGCTCAGAAAAATAAAGTCTGACACTGTTTTCACTGTTTCCCCATCTATTGCCCATCAAGTGATGGGACCAGATGCCATGATCTTCGTTTTCTGAATGTTGAGCTTTAAGCCAACTTTTTCACTCTCCTCTTTCACTTTCCATCAAGAGGCTTTTTAGCTCCTCTTCACTTTCTGCCATAAGGATGATGTCATCTAATATCTGAGGTGACTGATATTTCTCCTTGCAATCTTGATTCCAGCTTGTGTTTCTTCCAGTCCAGTGTTTCTAATGATGTACTCTAAATAGAAGTTAAATAAGCAGGGTGACAATATACAGCCTTGATGTACTCCTTTTCCTATTTGGAACCAGTCTGCTGTTCCATGTCCAGTTCTAACTGTTGCTTCCTGACCTGCATACAGATTTCTCAAGAAGCAGGTCAGGTGGTCTGGTATTCTCATCTC
>SJYC01041719.1:0-17336 GCA_006408675.1 Madoqua kirkii | reverse complement strand
CCTTGATGTACTCCTTTCCTATTTGGAACCAGTCTGCTGTTCCATGTCCAGTTCTAACTGTTGCTTCCTGACCTGCATACAGATTTCTCAAGAAGCAGGTCAGGTGGTCTGGTATTCTCATCTCTTTCAGAATTTTCCACAGTTTATTGTGATCCACAAAGTCAAAGGCTTTGGCATTTTCAATAAAGCAAATTGCCAACATCTGCTGGATCACGGAATAAACATCCCGTATCCTGCATCAAAGCTAGACTGGCAATTTGTTTCTTATATGATATTATACAAGTTTCAATGCCATTCTCCCAAATTATCCCATCCTCTCCCTCTCTCTCAGAGTCCAAAATCTGTTCTATACATCTGTGTCTCTTTTGCTATCTCGCATACAATGTTATCATTACCATCTTTCTAAATTCCGTATATATGCTTTAGTACACTGTATTGGTGTTTTTCTTTCTGGTTTACTTCACTCTGTATAATAGGCTCCAGTTTCATCCATCTCATTAGAACTTATTCGAATGTAGTCCTTTTAATGGCTGAGTAATACTCCATCATGTATATGTACCACAGCTTGCTTATCCATTCATCTGCTGATGGACATCTAGATTCCTTCCATGTTCTGGCTATTATAAGCAGTGCTGCAATGGACATTGGGGTACACGTGTCTCTTTCGATTCTGGTTTCCTCTGTGTGTATGCCCAGCAGTAGGATTGCTGGGTCATAAAGCAGTTCTATTTCCAGTTTTTTAAGGAATCTCCATACTGTTCTCCATAGTGGCTGTACTAGTTTGCATTCCCACCAACAGTGTAAGAGGATTTCCTTTTCTCCACACCTTCTCCAGGATTTATTGCTTGCAGACTTTTGGATCGCAACTATTCTGACTGGAATGAAATGGTACCTCATTGTGGTTTTGATTTGCATTTCTCTGATGATGAGTGACGTAGAGCATCTTTTCATGTGTTTGTTAGCCATCTGTATATCTTTTTTGGAGAAATGTCTATTTAGTTATTTGACCCATTTTTTGATTGGGTCGTTTATTTTTCTGGAGTTGGGCTGCATAAGTTGCTTATATATTTTTGAAATTAGTTTTTTGTCAGTTGCTTCATTTGCTATTGTTTTGTCCCATTCAGATAGCTGTCTTTTCACCTTGCTTATAGTTTCCTTTGCTGTGCAGAAACTTTTAATTTTAATTAGATCCCATTTGTTTATTTTTCCTTCTATTTCCAGTATTCTAGGAGGTGGGTTATAGAGGATCCTGCTGTGATTCATATCAGAGAGTGTTTTGCCTATGTTCTCTTCTAGGGATTTTATAGTTTCTGGTATTACGTTTAGATATTTAATCCATTTTGAGTTTATTTTTGTGTATGTTAGAAAGTATTTTAGCTTCATTCTTTTACAAGTGGTTGGCCAGTTTTCCCAGCACCACTTGTTAAAGAGATTGTTTTTGCTCCATTGTATATTCTTGTCTCCTTTGTCGAAGATAAGGTGTCCATGGGTGTGTGGATTTATCTCTGGGTTTTCTATTTTGTTCCATTTATCTATTTCTGTTTTTGTGCCAGTACCATACTGTCTTGATGACTGTGTCTTTGTCATAGAGCCTGAAGTCAGGTAGGTTGAAACCTCCAGTTCCATTCTTCTTTCTCAAGACTGCTTTGACTATTCAAGTTTTTTTTTCATATTTCCATATAAATTGTGAAATTATTTGTTCTAGCTCTGTGAAAAATAGCACTCGTAGCTTGATAGGGATTGCATTGAATCTATAGGTTGCTTTGGGTAGTATACTCATTTTCACTATACTGATTCTTCCAATTCGTGAACACGGTATATTTCTCCATCTATTAGTGTCCTCTTTGATTTCTTTCACCAGTGTTTTATAGTTTTCTATATATAGGTCTTTAGTTTCTTTAGGTAGATACATTCCTAAGTGTTTTATGCTCTTCGTTGCAATGGTGAATGGAATTGTTTCCTTAATTTCTTTTTCTACTTTCTCGTTATTAGTGTATAGGAATGCAAGGGATTTCTGTGTGTTGATTTTATATCTTGCAACTTTATTCGTTGATTAGCTCTGGTCATTTTCTGGTGGAGTCTTTAGTGTTTTCTATGTAGAGGATCATATCATCTGCAAACAATGAGAGTTTTACTTCTTCTTTTTCTGTTTGGATTCCTTTTATTTCATTTTCTTCTCTGATTGCTGTGGTCAAAACTTTCAGAACTATCACAACATTATATATTAATTATAGTTAAACAAATTTGGAAAAATAAATAAGCCCATCAGTTCAGTCACTCAGTCGTGTACGATTCTTTGTGACCTCATGAATCACAGCACGCCAGTCCCTCTTGTCCATCACCATCTCCTGGAGTTCACTCAGACTCGCGTCCATGGAGTCTGTGATGCCATCCAGCCACCTCATCCTCAGTCGTCTCCTTCTCCTCCTGCCCCTAATCCCTCCCAGCATCAGAGTCTTTTCTAATGGGTCAGCTCTTCTCATGAACTTATACTGATATAAATAAATGTCTACAGAATAATTTGAAATAAACACAAGCATGAATAAAGTGGACTATCATCTTGGAACATCATAATAATAATTACTGCAAAGAAGATTCACTGAGTACTAAAATTAGTTTGTGTAACATTACAATGAAACAAGATAAAGTATCTTTTCCAAAACATTTTTAATTATTATGGTGGCTTTAACATAAATTTATTCCTTGGTAATTCACTCCTTCTATTAGTTATGAGATAGACTCAAAGGACTGCTCCCTATACATAAATGATTGAAGAGAAAAATAAATAATTTTATACAGAGAAAAAATCTGGCAGGCACTATTTGAACCAAATGAGCAACTTCAGAAAAACCAGTAGATATTACACGGTCATGACATATATCTGACATGGGACAATGAGAAGGGTGTTTCACCTCCTAAAGGGTGTTTCTCTTCATAAACATCAATATCTTACACTCTTGATTTCAGTTCTGGCATAGAAATAATTTGAGGGTTGTCACCCCTATTTTGTAAAAAAGAAATCAGTGGACAAATAGAAAATCAATTACTTACCTTGGATGGTCTGCAGAGAATTGAGGTCACAGAGCAAGTCTGCAGTCTAAACTATGGAGAAACAGACATATTCACAGACATATATCAACCAAGATCTTCTTACCAGGAGCAGAAAGAGATAGAATCCTAAATGAGTAGAAGTGCTAAATGATGATTTGATGAATTGAGTGTAGACTAAAGTGAGGCTGGGAGCATCTTGAGTGACACAGTCTTAGGAAGAGCTTATAATTTCATGGACTTGCCCTCCAGAAACCCTTTCAGACTCTAATGCTTAGCCTGGACCCTAGTGGCCCTGGCAAGAGATAAAAAAGTGTAACCATTGTAGAAACCATCCAGCTCCTTCTCTCAAAGCAACAAAACAAACAAATCAGTTTGAGGGAACAAATTTTGCCAGAGTACAATTTGTAAATCCTGACCCATGGATCTAGAGAGGACTTTTCCCCAACCACTACCTTTCCTATCTCATCTAAGGAGTGTAAGCTCAGAGAGATACTGAGATTTAAGATAAAGTATTTCTAAAGCTGCATATACTGAATGGAATAAAGAACTGGTTGGAGGAAAGAGGTGAAAGTCTCTCACTTTCACAGCTGAAAGGAAGACAGTTCAGTTCAGGTCACTCACTCAGTCGTGTCTGACTCTTTGCACCCCATGGACTGCAGCATGCCAGGGCTCTTGTCCATCACCAACTCCCAGAGTTTACTCAAACTCATGTCCATTGAGTCAGTGATGCCATCCAACCATTTCATCCTTTGCCATGCCCTTACAAAACATTGTAAATATCACAGACTGAAGATGCATATAAATTAAAAAATTGAGGTTAACTTGGAATGTTGTATAATGTTTCATATCCTTCAGATCTATCATTGTATCAAAATGGTTTCAGTATTATAAAGTGGATTAGAGGTGAAACCAGAGCAAGACACAAACTATTTCTAAATTGTAGCTCATACAGAATCCCAAAGCTAAGAGGGAAAGGAGCAAGAGGACACTAATGAAACTGAACCTCTGGTACTCACAGCTACCACAAATAACAAACACAGTCTCACTCCTAGCTCGATTAACATAAAGTCTTTAAAGTTCTATTTATCTCAGTTTCTATTGGCAGATATAGAATGTCCAACTTTCAACACAAACAGCAAAATTCCATGAAAAACAGTAAGAAAAAAACCAGACTAGAGAGACAAAATAATCATCAGAAGACTAAGATATGACACTGATGTTGAAATTATCAGAGAGGGAATTCAACATAAATATAATTAATACATGAACAGAGTAATGAAAACAGACAGTATGCAACAACAGATAGGTAAAACAGAGATGAAATCTCAAATAACCAACATGAAATACGAGAAATTTCTTTTTTTGAAAAAGAGAGAAAGAAATGAAGAGTGAACTAAATTGTTGACTTGACTTGATATGGTTGACGAAAGAATCATATAACTCAAGTTAGGTCAATAATCACTTCCCAGCTGAAATGGAAACAGGATAAAGAGTGAAATGAAATAATAAGAAGAGAACATTCAAGAACTCTGTGGCAGTACCAAAAGATAAAACATACTTATTGTTGGAAGAGCAGGAGACGAAAGAAAGAATGGGACAGAGTAAACATTTAAAGCAATAATGGCAAAGAATGTCCAAAGTCCCCGAGAAACACCAAACTAAGATATACAGCACACCAAAAGGAAGAACATAGAAAATTAAAGAAGATAATGGAATAGAAAACCAAAGACTATAAACAGGAAAACAAAAGAAAAAGATATATATACCTTTCACACTCACGCTGCAGGAAACTAAAGACAAAGACATTAATTCTAATGGAAACCTGAGAAAACAAACTTTACTTATGGAAGGATAAAGGTAAGAATTATAATGTACTTGTCTTTATAAACAATTTTCACAAGAAATGAAGATATTTGAAGTGTCAAAAAGAAGAAAAAAATTATGGATCTATAATTCCATATGCAGCTAAATCATCCATCAAAAGTGAAGAAGAGGAAAAATATTCTGTAATTGCAGACCTCTGAAAATTTGCTCCTTCATAATAGCAATAAAATCACAGTGAAAAGTATTAAAATGACGCTTTTCAGAACTCTGGAAATTAACCAAAGACTTCCAAAAATTGAAGGACTGTGTATTTTAAAAAATGAAATAATTTCTATTACAGTAATGTGTCATTTTAATTTACCCTATTCCCCCTTTTCCCTCCTGAACCCTACAGTAATTTTGAAATCTATCAACTCTGCAACCACTTTAACTGTGAAAACCAGTGTCCTAATGGCCATTGAATGAGGGAAGAATGCGTTTTGAACTTCTCCCAAAGCTCTATTCCTAGGCAGTTATTATTCTTTTACTGGACAGTTCCCTGGAACATATGCATCCATAAGGCTTGTTTTTATTTGATGTGACTAAGAGCTTGCTCAGCAAGGATACCCTCTTCTGTATTTTTGCCAGGAATGATAAGCAGCATTTGTTTAACATTGTGAATACTGATGTTGTATATTTAATTGCTAAGTACTGTCTGATCATTTGTGATCCTATGGACTGCAAATATGACAGCCTTCCCTGTCCTTCAGTATCTCCCAGAGGTTGGACAAATTCATGTACATTGAGTTGGTGATGCTATCTAACCATCTCATCCTCGGCTGGCTCTTTCTCCTTTTCCCTTCAATCTTTCCCAGCATGAGGGTCTTTTCCAATGAGTTAGCTCTTCTCATCAGGTGGCCAAAATATTGAAGCTTCAGTTTTAGCACCAGTCCTTCCAATATATTTTCAGAGTTGATTTAATTTAGGATCAACTGGATTGGTCTACTTGCCATCCAAGGTATTCTCAAGAGTCTTTAACTCCACAAAAACCTGGGAGACAAGGTGTCTATAAGACATTTAAAGGACCAACATATTATTAGTGATCTAGAAATGCATATACATGTGCAGAGCTGTATGCAGGCTCAAAAATGACTTTCAAAGTCTTAATCTCTCACCTGTGGCTTTAACCACTCTTACCTGATGTTCAACACAATCAAGAAGTGAAAGACTAGAGTTGTAAATAGTTGAATAATAAAGCTGTGTCCCAACCCCTACACAGAGCCCCTTGGAAAAGATTGGGAAACTTGCTGATTCAAGTCATTTAAGAAAATTTTTGTCCAGTCATTAACTGTAGCCTTAGATAAGTGACAGAAAACACAGTAGCCACAGATGACTAATAATACCGACTTTATGGATTCATTTCAGGGAAGTCACTAAATAAACAAACAGCAACCTATATTAACAACAGTGAGAAGGATCTCCAGAGTTGTCACAGTTCATTGAAAATGTCTAGTTTTCAACAAAAAATGTGATACACATAAATAAAAAAGAAAATACGCCCTGTGCATGGAATGACAAGTGGTTAATAAACAGTGTATCTTCCACAGTAAGCTTAGAATTTGGACTTAAAGGATAGAGGTATAAAACCAGCTATTACAGTTGTTTCAGAGAATCAAAGGAAATCATGTTGAAGTAAAGTGTGAGAAAGATATGTCAATTGGAAAGTATCAATAAAAAGTATATTTTAAAACTGAAAATCATAGGGTTTCAAAATATAATAAATGAAGCGAGAAATTCACTTGAAGCTTAACAGCGTATTTAAATGGGCAAAAAAAGAAAAAAAGAACCCGAAAAGTTGAATAAAGGACTACTGAGGTCAATGCTGTACAGCCAAAAGGGAAAAAAAAAAAAGAGAAAATTGAACAGAGCTTTAGACATCTTTGGGACATTATCCAGTATACAAACATATGTATAATAGGATACCTTGAATGAGAGGAGATAATGTAGCAGAAAGAATATTTAAAGAAATAGTGTTTAAAATTTCCCAAATATAATAAAAATCACTACACATGGAAAAGTCAGAAAAAAATCCAAATAGGATAACTTAGAGACCCACACCAAGATATAGCATAGACAAGTTATCAAAAGCCATAGACATAGAATGTTTAAAACTGGGGGAAAGTGGCTTGAATAGGGATATTGATACAAGGGATAATTTAATTATTAATAGTTACTTTATAATCAAAATCGTGAGTTCAGAGTGCAGTAGATGAAATGTTCAAAATGCTGAAAGAAAAATCAGTTAAAGAAACAGCAAGGGGATCTAAAGTATACAACAGAAAATACAGAAGGAAGCAATGATGGCTAAGTGTGGAACAAAAATGAGTTAAGGCTTATCAAAAACAAATAGCAAAATTGAAGATATAAATCCTCCAGCAGGGCAGTCCTAAGATGGTGGAGGAATAAAATGGGGAGACCATCTTCTCCCCTACAAATTCATCAAAAGATCATTCTAACGCTGAGCAAATTCCACAAAACAACTTCTGAACACTGGCGGAGGACACCAGGCACCCAGAAAGGCAAGTAGGACACAATATAAAAGATAAAAAGAGAGACAAAAGAGTTAGGGATGGAGACCTGTCCTGTGGAAGGAGTCATGAAAGAGAGGTTTCCAAACACAGAAAACCCTCTCACCAGTGGATCTGTGGGGAGTTTGGGATCTCAGAGGGCAACATAAGTGGGAGAAAAAAAATAAATAAAACCCACAGATTATGCACATAACTGCAACTCTCAGCAGAGAAATAGTCCAGATGCTCCAATCCACCACCAGCAAGCGGGGGCTGAACAGGGAGGCGTGGGCTGCATGCCTGGGGTAAAGACCAGGCCTGAATACCGTGAGGACAATCTGAGAGAACTAACGTGAGAGAGCAACCCAAACTGTGGGATAGCCAGAGAGAGGTAAAAGAGAGAGAAGGAGAGAACTTTCAGTGAAAAGCTCTAATTTAAGGCACTGCCAGGCCCACTCATAGAACAAAGAACTGAGCAATCACCAAAGGAGAGCTAGCTGACTGTAGACTGGCCCATCCCCCACCAGAGGCAGAGAGACAGGCGGGCAACAACCAAGCTGGAAGGTGAAGGGCAATCTCAGCCCCAGAAATGGCATCCCCTACCAAACTGCAAGCTGGCTCCCAGTTGCTAACCAAGTCTTCCTGGTATCCTGGACGGTTGACATCCACCAGGAGGTTAGCTTCCCAGAGAAGACACACAGCACACCTGAGACAGCACTCCTGCTGCACACCCAAGAAACCTAGCAGCTGGGACAGGGGAGGTGATAAGATGCACCACCCACCTGGAAAGAGTGCACTCTCCATCAGCTAGTAGCCTGAGATGTTCAGTCCTGGGAAGGGCATAAAACGTAGGCACAATTGAGTATGTGCCTTTGTGGAGTACTCGAGAAACTTAATCTGAGTGGCTTAGAAGTGGGAAGTGCATGTAACTCAGGGCCTGCTTTAGACAGTTTCCCTGCAGAGCAACCTGGAGCTTGAGTAGTATAGACCAGGAAAGCATGCACCTATGAGTGGGGACAGACCCAGTGTGGCCCAGACATTGTGAGCACTCCCCACACATGCCAGTGATATTTGTTTGCAGTGTTTCTCCCTCCCCACAGCACAAGTGAACAAGTGAGCCTAAATAAGTGGCCACCTCCGCTTCCTTGTGTCATGGTGGAAATAAGACACTAAAGAGACTTGCAAACAGAAGAAGCCAAAATAAACAGAGGGAACCCTTTGGAAGAGACAGGTGCTGAAACTCTGTAGTTAGCACCAACTACATTGGAAGGGGCCTATAGACCTTGAAAAGAAGTATAAGCTGGAACAAGGAACTATCTGAAACTGAAATGACTCCAAACTGCCCTCAACAGCTACAGAAAAATTCCTAGATATAGTTTACTATTATTTTTTAAATTTTTAAAAAATTTTAAGTCTTTTATTACTCCTTTAATTTTCATTTTTATAACCTACTATTACCTTGCAAAAAGACTCGATTTTAAAGCAGATTTCATATATATTTTAATGATTTTTGTGATTTTGTTTGTTTTTTATTTTATTTTTTAATACTTTATTCTACTTTACAGTACTGTATTGGTTTTGCCATACATTGACATGAATCAGCTACAGGTGTACATAATCTCCTAAGTTTTGTTTTTTATTATCATATTTTTGAAAGTCTAACCTCTACTCAGGACTTTTAATCTTTGTTTTTTTTTTTTTTTTGTATTTGTTATCAATTTTGTACCTATGAGAATCCGATCTTCAGTACCTGGGCCTATAGACCTTGAAAAGAAGTATAAGCTGGAACAAGGAACTATCTGAAACTGAAATGACTCCAAACTGCCCTCAACAGCTACAGAAAAATTCCTAGATATAGTTTACTATTATTTTTTAAATTTTTAAAAAATTTTAAGTCTTTTATTACTCCTTTAATTTTCATTTTTATAACCTACTATTACCTTGCAAAAAGACTCGATTTTAAAGCAGATTTCATATATATTTTAATGATTTTTGTGATTTTGTTTGTTTTTTATTTTATTTTTTAATACTTTATTCTACTTTACAGTACTGTATTGGTTTTGCCATACATTGACATGAATCAGCTACAGGTGTACATAATCTCCTAAGTTTTGTTTTTTATTATCATATTTTTGAAAGTCTAACCTCTACTCTAGACTTTTAATCTTTGTTTTTTTTTTTTTTTTGTATTTGTTATCAATTTTGTACCTATGAGAATCCGATCTTCAGTACCCACTTTTTCTTAGGAGTGTGATTACTGGCTTGATTGCCCTCTCCCCCTTTTGACTCTCCTTTTCCTCCTCCAGGTCACCTCTATCTCCTCCCTCTCCCTTCTATTCTCTACCCAATGCTGTGAATCTCTTTGTGTGTTCCAGGCTGTGGAGAACACTTAGGGAACTGATTACTGACTAGATCTGTCTCTCTCCTCAGATCTGTCTCTGCCCCTCTTCTCCTCCTTGTCACCTCTATCTCCTTCCTTCCTCATCTCTTCTCCATGCAACTCTGTGAACCTCTCTAGATGTTCCAGACTGTGGAGAGCACACAGGGAATTGATTACCAGCTAGATTGTTCTCTCTCTTTTTGATTTCTCCTTTTCTCTCCCTCCTCCCTTTTTGCCTCTCCATGTAACTCTGGGAACCTCTCTGGGTGTCCCTCACTGTGGAGAATCTTTTCTCCATTAACCTAGATGTTTTATCATCAGTGTGATATGGATGGAGAAATCTTGAGGCCACTGTAAAAATAAGAGAAAACCAGAGGCAGGAGGCTTAAACCCCAAACTTGAGAACACCAGAAAACTCCTAACTCCAGGGAACATTAATCAACAAGAGCTCATCCAAAAGCTTCCATACCTACACTGAAACAAAGCTCCACCAAGAGCCAACATGTTCCAGAGCAAGACATATGACACTAATTCTCCTGCAATGCAGGAACATAGGCCTGAACATTAATATACAGGCTGCTCAAAGTCACAGCGAACACATAGATAACTCAAAACTCACTACTGGACACTTCATTGCATTCCAAAGAGAAGAGATCCAGCTCCACCCACTGTTAAACCAACACAAGCTTCCCTAACCAGGAAACCTTGGCAAGCCACTGGTCGAACCCCACCCACAGGAAGGAACCTCCACAATAAAGAGGAACCATAAACATCCAGCATACAGAAGGGCCACTGCAAACACAGCAATCTAAACAAGATGAAAAGGTAGAGAAATATTCAGCAGGTAAAAGAACATGATAAATGCCCACCAAACTAAACAAAAGAGGAAGAGATAGGGAGTCTACCTGAAAAATAATTCAGAATAATGATAGTAAAAATGATCCAAAATCTTGAAAACAAAACGGAGGTACAGATAAATAGTCTGGAGACAAGGATTGAGAAGATGCAAAAAATGTTTAACAAAGACCTAGAAGAAATAAAAAAGAGTAAATAAATAATGAATAATGCAATAACTGACATCAAAAGCACTCTGGAGGGAATCAACAGTAGAATAACTGAGAGAGAAGATAAGATAAGTGTGGTGGAAGATAGAATGGTGGAAATATATGAAGCAGAGAAAAAAATAAAAAAGAATTAAAAGAAATAAAGACAACCCCAGAGATGTCTGGGACAATGTGAAATGACCCAACATTTGAATCATAGGAGTCTTAGCAGAAGAAGACGAAAAGAAAAGCCATGAGAAAATACTAGAGATAATAGTTGAAAAATTCCCTAAAATGGGGAAGGAAATAGCCACCCCAAGCCCAAGAAACCCATAGATCCCCAAACAGGATAAACCCAAGGTGAAACACCCCAAGACACATATTAATAAAATTAACAAAGAACAAATATTAAAAGCAGCAAGGGGAAAACAACAGATAACACACGAGGATTCCCATAAGGATAACAACTGATCTTTCAATAGAAACTCTTCAGGCCAGAAGGGAATGGCAGGACATACTTAAAGTGATGAAAGAGAAAAACCTACAACCCAGATTAGATAGAATGGTGGAAATATATGAAGCAGAGAAAAAAATAAAAAAGAATTAAAAGAAATAAAGACAACCCCAGAGATGTCTGGGACAATGTGAAATGACCCAACATTTGAATCATAGGAGTCTTAGCAGAAGAAGACGAAAAGAAAAGCCATGAGAAAATACTAGAGATAATAGTTGAAAAATTCCCTAAAATGGGGAAGGAAATAGCCACCCCAAGCCCAAGAAACCCATAGATCCCCAAACAGGATAAACCCAAGGTGAAACACCCCAAGACACATATTAATAAAATTAACAAAGAACAAATATTAAAAGCAGCAAGGGGAAAACAACAGATAACACACGAGGATTCCCATAAGGATAACAACTGATCTTTCAATAGAAACTCTTCAGGCCAGAAGGGAATGGCAGGACATACTTAAAGTGATGAAAGAGAAAAACCTACAACCCAGATTACTGTACTCAGCAAGGATCTCATTCAAATACGAAGGAAAAATCAAAAGCTTTCAGTTCAGTTCAGTTCAGTTCAGTTCAGTTCAGTTCGGTCGCTCAGTCGCGTCTGACTCTTAGCAACCCCATGAATCACAGCACGTCAGGCCTCCCTGCCTATCACCATCTCCTAGAGTTCACTCAAACTCATGTCCATTGAGTCGGTGATGCCATCCAACCATCTCATCCTCTGTCTTCCCCTTTTCCTCCTGTCCCCAGTCCCTCTCAGCATGAGAGCCTTTTTCAATTAGTCAACTCTTCATATGAGGTGGCCAAAGTACTGGAGTTTCAGCTTTAGCATTATTCCTTCCAAAGAACACCCAGGACTGATATCCTTTAGGATCGACTGGTTGGATCACCTTGCAGTCCAAGGGACTCTCAAGCGTCTTCTCTAACACAACAGTTCAAAAGCATCAATTCTTCGGTGCTCAGCTTTCTTCACAGTCCAAATCTCGCATCCATACATGACCACTGGAAAAACCATAGCCTTGACTAGATGGACCTTTGTTGGCAAATTAATGTCTCTGCTTTTCAATATGCTATGTAGGTTGGTCATAACTTTTCTTTCAAGGAGTAAGAGCCTTTTAATTTCATGGCTGCAATCACCATCTGCAGTGATTTTGGAGCCCCCCAAAATAGTCTGTCACTGTTTCCCCATCTATTTTCCACGAAGTGATGGGACATTACAGACAAGCAAAAGCTGAGAGAATTCAACACCACCAAACCAGCTCTTCAACAAATGCTAAAGGATCTTCCCTATATAGGAAACAGAAAAGGTGTATAAACTCAAACCCCCAAAAACAAAGTAAATGGCAATGGTATTATACTTATGAATAATTGTCTTAAATGTAAATGAGTTGAATGTCCCAACCTAAAGACAAAGACTGCCTGAATGGATAAAAAAAATAAGTCCCCTATATATGCTGTCTACAAGAGACACATCTCAAAATAAGGGACACATACAGACAGAAAGTGAAAGGCTGGAAAAAGATATTTCACACAAATGAAGACCAAAAGAAAGCAGGAGAAGCAATACTCATATCAGATAGAATAGACTTTGAAATAAAGGCTGTGAAAAGAGACAAAGAACAACACTACATAATGATCAGAGGATCAATCCAAGAAGAAAAAAATAACTATTATAAATATATACACATCAACATAGGAGCACTGAAATATGTAAGGCAAATGCTAACAAGTATGAAAGGGGAAATTAACAGTAACACAGTAATAGTGGGAGACTTTAGTACCCCACTCACACCTATGGATAGATCAGCTAAACAGAATATTAGCAAGGAAACACAAACTTTAAATGATACAATGGACCAATTGATATCTATAGGACATTTCACCCCAAAACAATGAATTTCACCTTTTTCTCAAGGGCACATGGAAACTTCTCAAGGATAAATCATATCCTGGGTCATAAATCTAGCCTTGGAAAATTTTTTAAAGATATAAATTATTCCAAGCATCTTTTTTGACCACAATGTGGTAAGATTAAATGTTAGCAGAAAGGGAAAAATATTAAAAATACAAACATATGGAGGCTAAACAGCATACTTCTGAATAACGAACAAATCACAGAAGAAATCAAAATATGCATAGAAATGAATGAAAATGAAATCACAACAACCCCAAACCTATCAGAATCAGTAAAAGCAGTGCTAAGGGGAAGGTTCATAACAATACAAGGTTACCTCACGAAACAAGAGAAAAGTCAAATCAATAACCTAACTCTACATCTAAAGCAACTAGAAAAGGAAAAAAAAAAAAAAAGAAGAACCCTATGATTAGGAGAAGGAAATAAATCATAAAAATTACGGCAGAAATAAATGAAAAAAACAAAAAACAAAAAACAAATGAGACCAGAGCAAAAATCAACAAAGCTAAAATCTGTATTTTTTTTTGAAAGGATAAATAAAATTGAAAAACCATTAGCCAGACTCATCAAGAAAAAATGGAGAAGAATGCAATCAAAAAAATTAGAAATTAAAGTCAAGAGATCACAACAGACAACACAGAAATACAAAGGATCATAAGAAAATACTATCAACAACTATATGCCAATAAAATGGACAACGTGGAAGAAATGGACAAATTCTTAGAAAAGTACAACTTTTCAAAACTGAGTCAGGAAGAAATAGAAAATCTTAACAGACCCATCATAAACACAGAAATTGAAACTGTAATCAGAAATCTTCCAGCAAACAAAAGCCCAGGTCCAGACAGCTTCACAGCTGAATTCCACCAAAAATTTAGAGAAGAGCTAACACCTATCCTACTCAAATTGTTCCAGAAAATTGCAGAAGGTAAACTTCCAAACTCATTCTATGAAGCCATCATCACCCTAATACCTAAACCAGATAAAGATGCCAGAAAAAAAGAAAACTACAGGCCAATATCACTGATGAACATAGATGCAAAAATCCTCAACAAAATTCTAGCAAACACAATGCAACAACATATTGAGAAGATTGTACATCATTACCAAGTGGGCTTTATCCCAGGGATGCAAGGGATTGTTTATTTTTTAATTAATTTATTTGGAGGCTAATTACCTTACAATATTGTAATGGTTTTTTATCATACATTGACATTAATCAGCCATGGGTGCACATGTGTTCACCATTCTGAATCCCCTCCCACCTCCCTCCCTATCCCACCCCTCTGGATCATTTAATATCCACAAATCAATCAATATGATACACCACATTAACAAATTGAAAGCTAGAAACCAAATGATTATCTGAATAGATGCAGAGAAAGCCTTTGACAAAATTCAGCATTGATATATGATTTAAAAAAAAACCCTCTGGAAAGCAAGAATAGAAGAAACATACCTCAACATAATTAAATCAATATATGAAAAAACCACAGCAAAATTATTTATAATGGTGAAAAATTGTAAGCATTTCCCCTAAAGTCAGGAACAAGACAAGGGTGCACACTCTCACTGCCACTATTCAACAGAGTTTTGGGAAGCTTTAGCCACAATAATCAGAGAAGAAAAAGAAATAAAGGAATCCATATTGGAAAAGAGGCAGTAAAACTCTCATTGTTTGCAAATGACATGGTCCTCTACATAGAAAACCCTAAAAATCCACCAGAAAATTACTAGAGTGAATCAATGAATATAGTAAAGCTATAGGATATAAAAATAACACACAGAAACCCCTTGCATTTCTATACACTAACAATGAGAAAACAGAAAGATAAATTAAGGAAACAAACCCATTCACCATTGCAACAAAATGGATAAAATACTTAGGTATGCCACTGCTGCTGCTAAGTCACTTCAGACATATCTGTCTCTGTGCAACCCCAAAGATGGCAGCCCACCAGGCTCCCCATTTCCTGGGATTCTCCAGGCAAAAACAGTGGAGTGGGTTGCCATTGCCTTCTCCAATACTTAGTATAAATTTACCTAAATAAACAAAAGACTTATATATAGAAAAATATAAAACACTGATGAAAGAAATGAAAGATGGCACAAATAGATGGAAAAATACCATGTTCATGGATCAGAAGAATCAATATAAGGAAAATGAGTATACTACCCAAAGCAATCTATAGATAGACTGCCACCCCCTATCAAGCTACTAATAGTATTTTTAAAAGAACTAGAACAAATAATTTCACAATTTGTATGGAAACACACAAAAAAACCTCGAATAGCCAAAGCAATCTTGAAAAAGAAGAATGGAACTGGAGGGATCAACCTGCATGTCTTCATACTACACTACAAAGTTGCATCCATCAAGACAGAATGATACTGCCACAAAGACTGAAATATAGATCAGTGGAACAAAATAGAAACCCAGTGATAAATCCACACACCTATGGACACCTTATCTTTGACAAAGGAGAATATAAAATGGAGAAAAGACAATCTCTTTAACAAGTGGTGCTGGGAAAACTGGTCAACCACTTGTAAAAGAATGAAACTAGAACACTTTCTAACACCATACACAAAAATAAACTCAAAATGTATTAAAAATATAAATGCAAGATCAGAAACTGTAAAACTCCTAGAGGGAAACATAGGCAAAACACTCTCTGATATAAATCATGCAGGATCCTCTATGATCCACTTCCCAGATTAATGAAAATAAAAACAAAAATAAATAAATTGGACCTAATTAAACTTAAAAGCTTTTGCACAACAAAGGAAACTATAAGTGAAGTGAAAAGACAGCCTTCTGAATGAGAGAAAATAATAGCAAATGAAGCAACTGACAAAGAATTAATCTCAAAAATATACAAGCAACTTATGCAGATCAATTCTAAAAAAATAAATTACTCAACCTAGAAACAGGTCCAAGAACTAAGCAGACATTCCTCCAACGAATACATACAGATGGCTAACAAACACATGAAAAGATGTTCAACATCACTCATTATCAGAGAAATGCAAATCAAAATCACAATGAGGTACCATTTTATTCCAGTCAGAATGGCTGCTCTCAAAAAGTCTACAGAGAAAAGGAACCCTCTTACACTGTTGGTGAGAATGCAAACTAGTACAGCTACTATGGAGAACAGTGTGGAGATTCATTAAAAAAACTGGAAATAGAACTGCCATATGATCCAGCAATCCCACTTCTTGCTATACACATCGAGGAAACCAGAATTGAAAGAGACACGCATACCCCAATATTCATTGACAGCACTGTTTACAATAGCCAGGACATAGAAGCAACCTAGATGTCCATAGGCAGATGAATGGATAAGAAAGCTGTGGTACATGTACACAATGGAATATTACTCAGCCATTGAAAATAATACATTTGAATGAGTTCTAACGAGGAGGATGAAACTGGAACTTATTATACAGAGTGAAGTAAGTCAGAAAGAAAAGCACCAATGCAGTATACTAACACATATATATGGAATTTAGAAATGTGGTAAGGATGACCCTATATGCAAGACAGCAAAATAGATACAGATGTAAAAAACAGTCTTTTGGACTCTGGGAGAAGGTGGGATAATTTGCAAGGGTAGTGTTGAACGGAGTATATCATCATATGTGAAGCAGATCCCAGGTCCAGCTTTGAGGCATGAGGCAAGGTGATCAGGGCTGGTGTACTGGAATGACCCTGTTGATGGAATGGGGAGGGAGGTGAGAAGGGTGTTCTGGATGGGGAACATAACATGCGCCCGTGGTTGACTGATGTTGATGTATGACAAAATCCACCATAATATTAAAAGTAATTAGCCTCCAATTAAAATAAATAAATTAACTTAAAAAATCCTCTAGATAAGAAAGCTGTGGTACATATACACAATGGAGTATTACTCAGCCCTTAAAAAGAATAAATTTGACTCAGTTCTAATGAGATGAATGAAACTGGAGCTGATTATACAGAGTGAAGTTAACCAGAAAGAAAAACACCAATACAGTATACTAACACATATATATGGAATTTAGAAAGATAATAATGATGACCC
>SJYC01041718.1:0-39859 GCA_006408675.1 Madoqua kirkii | reverse complement strand
AAAGAATACATTTGAATCAGTTCTAAAGAGATGGATGAAACTGGAGCCGATTATACACAGTGAAGTTAGCCAGAGAGAAAAGCACCAATACAGTATACGAACACATATATATGGAATTTAGAAAGATAATAATGATGACCCTGTAGGTGAGACAACATAAGAGACACAGAGGTATAGAACAGACTTTTGGCTTCTGAGGGAAAGGGAGAGGGTGGGAAGATTTGGGAGAATGGCACTGAAACATGTATACTAACATATAAGAAATGAAGAGCCAGTCTATGTTCAATACAGGATATAGGTTGCTTGGGGCTGGTGTACGTGATGATCTGGGGAGATGGTGTGGGGTGGGAGGTGGGAGGGGGCTTCAGCATTGGGAGATTGTTTACACCTGTGGCTGATCATGTCAATGTATGGCAAAACCAATACAGTATTGTAAAATAGAATTAAGTATTTTAAATAAAAATCCTCTAGTAACAGTAATTACACTAAAAATATAGGATTAAAGATCCTATCAAAAGGCAACATTGTCAAAATTAATATGAAAAATTATCTAAATACATATTTCCTTCTCTATTTTCTTCTTCTTTTTAAATTTTATTCTACTTTACAATACTGTATTGGTTTTGCCATAATTTGACATGAATTAGCCACATGAGTGCATGTGCTCCTAAAGGAAACATTAGGGTGGTCCTGGTGGTCCAGTTAGTCTGGAAACTACCTGCTCATGCACCAACTCAGGAGACAGGATTTCCAACTCTGGAATGGGAAAATACCACATGCAGAGGGGAAAACTAATCGTGTGTCCCACAACCACTGAGCCCATGTGCTGCAACTACTGAAGCCTGCATGCCTAGAGCCTGTGCACCACAACAAGAGAAGCAACCACACTGAGAAAACTTTGCACCTAGCCCCTGCTCACCATAACTAGAGAAAGTTCACATTCAGCGATGGAGGCCAGCACAGTCAAAAATAAACAAACAAATAAAAAAATAAATGGAACACTTTAGAAACAAAGACATAAACAGATTATAAGTGAAATGATAAAAATATATCCTAGTAAACATTATCCAAATAATTGAGGGGCTATATAATTATTATACAAATATAGATCTAAAGGAAAACTGTTCAGTTCATTTCAGTCACTTAGTCGTGCCTGACACTTTGTGACCCCATGAATTGCAGCATGCCAGGG
Source organism: Madoqua kirkii (assembly GCA_006408675.1). Classification (NCBI taxonomy): domain Eukaryota; kingdom Metazoa; phylum Chordata; class Mammalia; order Artiodactyla; family Bovidae; genus Madoqua; species Madoqua kirkii. The sequence continues at coordinate 38,667 of SJYC01041718.1, read as the reverse complement.
CTACCTGTCCATCACCAACTCCCGAAGTTTACCCAAACTCATATCCATTGTGTCGATGATGTAATCCAGCCATCTCATCCTCTATCGTCCCCTACTCCTCCTGCCCCTAATCCCTCCCAGCATTAGGGTCTGCCAATACAGGAGATGTAAGAAATGCGCGTTTGATCCCTGGGTCAGAAAGATATCCCCTGGAGGAGGGCATGGCAACCCAGCAAGTATTCTTGCCTGGAGAATGACATAGACAGTGTAGCCTGGCAAGCTACAGTCCATAGGGTCACACCAAGTCAGACACAACTGAAGTGACTTGGCAAAATAGCAATGGAGATGCAGAAATACAAAACAGATATGTAGACACAGTAGGGGGGGGAAGAGTAGGACAAATTGAGAGCATAGTGCAGAAATATATATATTACCATATGCAAAATAAATGTGGCGTGGTGTGGTATGGAAGTCACTGAGTTGTGTCTGACTCTGTGAAACCCCAGGAACTGTATTCTGCCAGCAATTTCAATGGAATTCTCCAGGCAAGAATATTGGAGTGAATTTCCATTTCTTTCTTAAGGGTATCTTCCCTATTCAGAGATTGAACCTGGGTCTCCTGCATTGCAGGCAGATTTTGTTTCTACCATTTGAACCACCAGCAAAGGCCTGTAAACTAAATAGCAGGTAGGAACTTGCTATATGACAAAGGGAGCTCAAAACTGATGCTCTCCCTACTCTCGCATTTTCAAATAACATGTTGTTCATCATTCAGTTCAGTTCAGTTCAATTCAGTTGCTCAGTCATGGCCGACTCTTTGTGACCCCATGAATCGCAGCATGCCAGGCTTCCCTGTCCATCACCAGCTCCCAGAGTTCACTCAGACTCATGTCCATCAAGTCAGTGATGACATCCAGCCATCTCATCCTCTGTTGTCCCCGTCTCCTCCTGCCCCCAATCCCTCCCAGCATCAGAGTCTTTTCCAATGAGTCAACTCTTTTCATGAAGTGGCCAAAGCACTGGAGTTTCAGCTTTAGCATCATTTCTTCCAAAGAAATCCCAGGGTTGATCTCCTTCAGAATGGACTGGTTGGATCTCCTTGCAGTCCAAGGGACTCTCAAGAGTCTTCTCTAACACCATCTTCTAACAAATTGTTGTGTTTAGAATACAGGCTCAGTTTTGTCTGACTCTTTACAGTCTCATGGATTATAGCCTGCCAAACTCTCTCTCCATGAGATTTTCTAGGCAAAAATATTAGAGTGGGTTGCCATTTCTTTCTTCTGGGATCACCGCAACCCAGGGATCAAACTTTTGTCTCTTGCATCTCCTGCATTGGGAGGCAGATTCTTTATCAACTGCACCACTAACTCAGATAAATATCTGTATAAATTAACCTATATCAGTAGCCTTATGATGAGAAAACACAAGATAAATCCATATTTTGGGACATTATACAAAATATTGAACCAGTACTTTTCAAAATAAGCAGGGTGACAATTTACAGCCTTGATGTACTCCTTTCCTGATTTGGGGCCCATTTGTTGTTCTATGTCCTGTGCATATTTTCACCATATTTATTTAACTTATATGCAGAGTACATTGGGCTTCCCTGGTGGCTCAGAGTTTGAAGTGTCTGCCTCTAATGTAGGAGACCTGGGTTCGATCCTGGGTTGGGAAGATCCACTGGAGAAGAAATGCTGGACTGGATGAAGCACAAGCTGCAATAAAGATTGCTAGGAGAAATATCAACAACCTCAGATATGTATATGCCACCACCCTTATGGCAGAAAGCATAGAAGACCTAAAGAATCTTTTGATGAAAGTGAAAGAAGAGAGTGGAAAAGTTGGCTTTAAAGTCAACATTCAGAAACTAAGATCATGGCATCCAATCCTATCATTTCATGGCAAATAGATGGAGAAACAGTGGAAACAGTGAGAGATTTTATTGTGGGAGGCTCCAAAATTACTTCAGATGATGATTGCGCCATGAAATTTAAAGACATTTGCTCTTTCAGAAAAAAGTCATGACCAACCTAGACAACATATTAAGAAGCAGAGATATTACTTTGCCAACAAAGGTCCATCTTAGCCAAAGCTATGGTTTACAGTAGTCATGTATGGATGTGACAGACGGACTATAAAAAAAGCTGAGTGCAAGAATTGATGCTTTTGAACTGTGGTTTTGGAGAAGAATTTTGAGAGTCCCTTGGACTATGAGGAGATCCAATGTCTGTCCTAAAAGAAATCAGTTGTGAATATATTCATAGGAAGGACTGATGCTGAAGCTAAAACTCCAGTATTTTTGTCATCTGATGTGAACAGCTAATTTGTGGGAAAATACTCTGATGCTGGGAAAGACTGAAGGCAAGAGGAGGAGGGGACGACAGAGGATGAAATGGTTGGATGGTTTCAGCAACTCAATGGACATGAGTTTGAGTAAACTCCGGGAGCTGGTAATAGACAGGGAGGCCTGGTTTGCTGCAGTCCATGGGGTCACAAAAAGTCGGACAGGACTGAGCGACTGAACTGAACTGAACTTTTCAAAAGGGTTAAGTTCATGAAAAATAAGACTGAGAAAGTGTTGGAGAATAACTGATGTGGCCATTAGACCCTAAGATGGTACCTGATGATTCTTCACCTCTCGACATACTGTCTTGTGTTCTAATCCCCTTCTCATGAGTGTGGGCAGGAACTGTGATCTGCTCATATGACAATTGAATGCAAATTCTAGACAATGAACAGGAAAGAACAGAGGCACTTGGTCCAAGCAGATGAATGGATAAGAAAGCTGTGGTACATATACACAATGGAGGATTACTCAGCGATTAAAAATAATATTTTCAATCAGTTCTAATGAGGTGGATGAAACTGGAGCCTATTATACAGAGTGAAGTAACCCAGAAAAAAATCACCAATATAGTTTACTAATGCATATATATGGAATTCAGAAAGATGGTAACAATAACCCTGTATGCGAGACAGCAAAGCAGACACAGATGTATAGAACAGCCTTTTGGACTTTGTGAGAGAGGGAGAGGGTGGGATGATTTGGGATAATGGCATTGAAACATAGATAATATCATACAAGAAATGAATTGCCAGTCTAGGTTCAATGCAGGATCCAGGATGATTGGGGCTTGTGCACTGGGATGACCCAGAGAGATAGTATGGGGAGGGAGGTGGGAGAGGGGTTCAGAATTGGGAACACATGTACACTTGTGGCAGATTCATGTTGATGTATGGCAAAATCAATACAATATTGTAAAGTAAAAAAAGATAATAAAAATAAAATAAAATATAAAAAAAAAAGAGAGACAGGGAGAAAGAAAGAGTCTACAAACAATTGAATTCTAACAATCAGGACAATCATGTGAGCCTGAAAGGAGATTCTTTCCTGGATGAACATTCTGTTGAGACTTTATCCTTGGCCATTACCTACATCTGGATTCTTCACCCACACAAAGTTTGATATAATTTATGTGGACTATGTTATGCTAATCATAGCAATCATGATTGTCCTGATTGCTAAATTATGTGATAATTTATTATTAGCAAAACTGTACTGCATATGGCAAATAAATGTAATGTATCCTGGATTGAACAATACATGAACTGTGAACTTCCTGATGTTCAAGCTGGTTCTGGAAAAGGCAGAGGAATGAGAGATCAAATTGCCAACACCCCCTGGATCATCAAAAAGGGAAGAGAGTTCAGAAAAAAACATCTATTTCTGCTCTATTGACTAAGCCAAAGCCTTTGACTGTGTGGATCACAATAAACTGTGGAAAATTCTGAAAGAGATGGGAATACCAGACCACCTGACCTGCATCTTGAGAAACCTATATGCAGGTCATGAAGCAACAGTTAGAACTTCACATGGAACAACAGACTGGTTCCAAGTAGGAAAAAGAGTATGTCAAGGCTGTATATTGTCACCTTGCTTATTTAACTTCTATGCAGAGTACATCATGAGAAACACAGTGCTGGAAGAAGCACAAGCTGGAATCAAGATAGCCAGGAGAAATATCAATAACCTCAGATATGCAGATGACACCACTCTTATGACAGAAAGTGAAGAGGAACTAAAAAGCCTCTTGATGAAAGTGAAAGAGGAGAGTGAAAAAGTTGGCTTAAAGCTCGATATTCAGAAAACTAAGATCACGGCATCTGGTCCCAACACTTCATGGCAAATAGATGGGGAAAGAGTGGAAGCAGTGTCAGATTTTATTTTTTGGGGGGGCTCCAAAGTCACTGCAGATGGTGACTGCAGCCATGAAATTAGAAGACGCTTACTCTTTGGAAGAAAAGTTATGACCAACCTCGACAGCATATTTAAAAGCAGAGACATTACTTTGCCAACAAAGGTCCATTTAGTGAAGGGTATGGTTTTTCCAGTGGTCATGTATGGATATACATGTATGGACTGCTGAATCTGTGGTGAGCCTTAGAACCACTGAGGGTAACATAACTGGGAGGAAAAATAAATAAATAATTAAAACCCACAGATTACATGCCCAACAGTAACTCCCCAAGTGGAGAAGCAGCACAGACACCTGCACCCGCAAACTGCAAGCAGGGGCTGGTTAGGGAGGCATGGGCTGCATTGCTTAGAGTAAAGACCAGGCCTGAATGCCCTGAGGGCAATCTGAGGGAACTAACTTGGGCTAGCAAACCAGACTATGGGATAGCTAGCACATGAAAAGCCCTAACCTAAAACACCACTAGGCCTGCTCACAGAACAAAGGATTCTACAGAGCTAGTCAGCTGCAGACCATCCCCCTCTGATGACAGGCAGCCAGAGCCAGAAGAGGGCAATTGCAGCCCCAGAGAGAAATTATTTACCAAACTTCAAGCAGGCTTCTTTTCTAACTAAGACTTCTTGGAGTTCTGGAAAATCAACATCTGCCTGAGAAGGTGCCCCAGTTGTACACACAGAAAATTGAGCGGCAGGGACAGGGGAGGCAATAAGTTGTAGTGACCATGCTCGCCAAACACCTCATCACCTGAGCTGCTTGGACCTGGGAAGGGCACAAAATGCAGGCCCAACCAAGTCTGCGCCTCTGAGGACTACTGGAGTACCTGAACCTGAGTGGCTTAGACCTGGGAAGTGCAGGCAGCCCAGAGCTGGCCTTGGACTGTTCCCGGTGAAGCAACATAGAGCCTGAGCAGTGTGGGCAGGGAGGGCACATGTGCCATGAGCAGGGGCAAACCTAGTGTGGCTGAGAGACTGCAAGCACACACCAGTGTTATTTGTTTGCAGTGACCCTCCCTTCCACAGTGCGACTGAACAAGTGAGCCTAAAAAAGTGTCCACCACCGCCCCCCTTGTGTCAGGGTGGAAACCAGACACTGAAGAGACCAGCAAATAGAAGAAGCTAAAACAGAGGGAACCACCTTAGAAGTTACAGATGCAATAGATTAAAACCCTGTAGTTAGTACTGAGTACATAGGAAGGGGCATATAGATCTTGAGAAATATAAGCTAGACCAAGGAACTCTCTGAAAAAAAACTGATACTGCACTGCCCACAACAACACCAGAGAAAGTCCTAGATATATTTTTACTATTTTTATGACAATTTTTTAAAATTTAAGTCCTCTATTAATCCTTTAATTTTCATTTTTATAACCTACTATTACTTTGCACACACAAAAGAAGACCCAATTTTTTAAAGCAAATATCATATATATATATATATATATATAATTTTTGTGACTTTCTTTTATTTTCTTTAATATTGTATTTGTGAAAATCCAACCTCTACATTTTTAATCCTTGCTTTTTGGTTTGTTATCAATTATGTACCTTTAAGAAGACAATCTTCAGTATCCATTTTTACTTGGGAGTGAGATTATTGGCTGGACTGCTCTCTCCCTCTTTGGACTTTCCTTTTTCTCCACCATGTCACCTCTATCTCCTTCTTCCCTCTTCTCTTCTCTATCCAACTCTGAATCTCTTTGTGTATTCCAGACAATGGAGAACACTTAGGGAACTGATTACTGGCTGGATCTGTCTCTCTTTTTTTGATTCCCCCCTTTATCCCTCTGGTCACCTCTGTCTCCTTCCTCCCTCTTCTCTTCTCTGTATAACTCCATGAACATCTCTGAGCATTCCAGATAGTGGAGCACACATAAGGAAGTGATTACTGGTCAGCTTGCTCTCTCCTCTTTTGATTCTACCTTATCTCATTTGGGTCATCTCTAACTCCCTCTTCCCTCTTCTCTTCTCCTTGTAACTCTATGAACCTCTCTGGGTGTCCCTCACTGTGGATAAGCTTTTTATCTTTAACCTGGATGCTTTATCAATGGTGTTGTATAGATAGAGAAGTCTCTAGACTACTCTAAAAATAAGACTGAAAACCAAAACCAGAAGCAGAGTCCAAATCCTGAGAACGCCAGAGAACTCCTGACTCAAGGGAACATGAATTGACAGGAGCTCATCAAACACCTCCATACCTACACTGAAACCAACACCACCCAAGGGCCAACAAGTTCCAGAGCAAGACATACCACACAAATTCTCCAGCAACACAGGAACACAGCCCTGAGCTTCAATATACAGGCTGCCCAAAGTTACTCAAACCCATTGACATCTCATAACTCATTACTAGACACTTCTTTGCACTCCAGAGAGAAGTAATCCAGCTCCATCCACCAGAACATTGACACAAGCTTCCTTAACCAGGAAACCTTGACAAGCCACCCATACAACCCCACCCACAGTGAGGAAACTCCACAATAAGGAGAACTCCACAAACTGTCAAATACAGAAAGGCCACCCCAAACACAACAATATAAAGAAGATGAAGAGACAGAGGAATATCCAGCAATTAAAGAAACAGGATAAAGTCCCACCAAACAATAGAGAAAGAGATAAGGAATCTACCTGATAAAGAATTCCAAATAATGATAGTGAAAATTATCCAAAATCTTGAAATCAAAATGGAATCACAGATAAATAGCCTAGAGACAAGGATTGAGAAGATGCAAGAAAGGTTTAACAAGGACCTAGAAGAAATAAAAGAGTCAGTATATAATGAATAATGCAACAAATGAGATAAAAAACACTCCAGAAGGAACAAATAGTAGAATAACAGATGCAGAAGACAGGATTTGTGAAGTAAAAGATAGCATGGTAGAAATAAGCAAATCAGAGAAGAAAAAAGAAAAACAAATGAGTACAATCTCAGAGACCTCCAGGACAATGTTAAAAGCCACACATTCAAATCATAGGCGTCCCAGAAGAAGAAGACAAAAAGAAAGACCATGAGAAAATACTTGATGAGATAGTAGTTGAAAGCTTCCCTAAAATGGGGATGGAAATAATCACCCAAGCCCAAGAAACCCAGAGAGTTCCAAACAGGATAAACCCAAGGCCAAACACTCCAAGACACATATTCACCAAATTAACAAAGATCAAATGCAAAGAACAAATATTAAAGGCAGCAAGGAAAAACAAAAACAAATAGCACACAAGGGGATTCCTATAAGGATAACGGCTGATCTTTCAATAGAAATTCTTCAGACCAGGAGTAAATGGCAAGACACACTTAAAGTGATGAGAGAAAATAACCTACAGCCCAGATTACTGTACCCAGCAAGGATCTCATTCAAGTATGAGGGAGAAATCAAAAGCTTTACAGACAAGCAAAAGCTGAGAGAATTCAGTACCACCAAACCAGCTTTCCAACAAATGCTAAAGAATATTCTCTAGACAAGAAACACAAAAAGGGTGTATAAACTCAAACCCAAAACAATAAAGTAAATGGCAACAGGATCATACTTATCAATAATTACCTTAAACGTAAATGGGTTAAATGCCCCATCCAAAAGACAAAGACTGGCTGAGTGGATACAAAAACAAGACCCCTATATATGTTGTCTACAAGAGACCCACCTCAAAACAGGGGACACATACAGACTAAAAGTGAAGGACTGGAAAGAGATATTCCATTCAAATAGAGACCAAAAGAAAGCAGGAGTAGCAATATTCATATCAGATAAAATAGACTTTAAAACAAAGACTGTGAAAAGAGACAAAGAAGGACAATACATGATGATCAAAGGATCAATCCAAGAAGAAGATATAACAATTATAAATATATATGCACCCAACATAAGAGCACTGCAATATGTAAGACAAATGCTAACAAGTATGAAAGGGGAAATTAACAATAACTCAATAATAGTGGGAGACTTGAATACCCCACTCACACCTATGGATAGATCAGTTAAACAGAAAATTAACAAGGAACCACAAACTTTAAATGATACAATAGACCAATTAGATCTTATTGATATCTATAGGACATTTCACCCCAAAACAATGAATTTCACCTTTTTCTCAAGTGCACACGGAACATTCTCCAGGATAGACCACATCTTGGGCCATAAATCTAGCCTTGATAAATTTTAAAAAAAGTTGAAATCATTCCAAGCTGCTTTTCTGATTACAATGCAGTAAGATTGGATGTCAATTACAGGAGGAAAAAAGTGATTAATAATTCCAACACATGGAGGCCGAACAACATGCTGCTGAATAACCTACAAATCACAGAAAAAAAATAATCAAAATATGCATAGAAAAGAATGAAAATGAAAACACAACAACCCCAAACTTGTGGGACACTAAAAACAGTGCTAAGGGGAAAGTTCATAGCAATACAGGCATCCCTTAAGAAACAAGAAAAAGATAAAATAAATAACTTAACTCTACACCTAAAGCAACTAGAAAAGGAAGAAATGAAGAACCCCAGGGTTAGTAGAAGGAAAGAAATCTTAAAAATTAGGGCAGAAATAAATGCAAATGTAACAAAAGAGACCATAGCAAAAATCAGCAAAGCCTAAAGCTGGTTCTTTGAAAGGATACCTAAAATAGACAAACCATTAGCCAGACTCATTAAGAAACAAAGGGAGAAAAATCAAATCCATAAAATTAGAAATGAAAATGGAGAGATCACAACAGACAACACAAAAATACAAAGGACCATATGAAACTACTATCAGCAAATATATGCCAATAAAATGGACAACATGGAAGAAATGGACAAATTCTCAGAAAATTTTAACTTTCCAAAAATGAACCAGGAAGCAATGGAAAATCTTAACAGACCCATCACACGCACAGAAATTGAAACTGTAATCAGAAATCTTCCAGCAAACAAAAGCCCAGGTCTAGAGGGCTTCACAGCTGAATTCTTCCAAATATTTAGAGAAGAGCTTACACCTATCCTAGTCAAGCTCTTCCAGAAAATTGCAGAGGAAGGTAAACTTCCAAATTCATTCTATGAGGCCACCATCACCCTAACACCAAAACCTGACAACAATGACACAAAAAAGAAAACTATAGGCCAATACCACTGATGAACATAGATGCAAAAACCTTTAACAAAATTCTAGCAATCAAAATTCAACAACACATTAAAAAGATGACATCATAATCAAGTGGGCTGAAAGCCCAGAGATGCAAGGATTCTTCAATATTCTCAAATCAATTAATGTAATAGATCACATTAATAAATGGAAAAATAAAAGCCATATGATTATCTTAATAGATGCAGAGAAAGCCTTTGACAAATTTCAACATCCATTTATGATAAAAACCCTCCAGAAGGCAGGAATAGGAGGAACATATCTCAACATAATAAAAGTTATACATGACAAACTCACAGCAAAGTTTATCCTCAATGGTGAAAAATTGAAAGCATTTGCCCTAAAGTCAGGAACAAGACAAGGGTGCCCATTCTCACCATTACTATTCAAGATACTTTTGGACGTTTTGGACACAGCAATCAGAGCAGAAAAAGAAATAAAAGAAATCCAAATTGGAAAAGAAGTAAAATTCTCACTGTTTGCAGATGACATGATCCTCTATACAGAAAACCCTCAGAACTCCACCAGAAAATTACTATAGCTAATCAATGAATATAGTAAAATTTCAGGATATAAAATCAATACACAGAAATCCCTTGCATTCTAATACACTAATAATGAGAAAATATAAAGAGAAATTAAGGAAACTTCCATTCATCATTGCAATGAAATGAATAAAATACTTAGGAATACATATACCTAAAGAAACTAAAGACCTATATATAGAAAACTATAAAACACTGATGAAGGAAATAAAAAATGACACTAATAGATGGAGAAATATACCATGTTCATGGATCAGAAGAATCAGTATAGTGAAAATGAGTATACTGCCCAAAATAATCTATAGATTTAATGCAATCCCTATCAAGCTACCAGCGGTATTTTTCACAGAGCTAGAACAAATAATTGCACAAACCAGGCTCCTCCGTCCATGTGATTTTCCAGGCAAGAGTACTGTAATGGGTTGCCACTGCCTTCTCCAATATAAAAATACAAAAAACCTCAAATAGCCAAAGCAATCTTGAGAAAGACGAATGGACCTGGAGGAATCAACTTGCCTGACTTGAGGTTCTATTACAAAACCACAGTCATCAAGACAGTATGGTACTGGCACAAAGATAGAAATATAGATTAATGGAACAAAATAGAAAGCCCAGAGATAAATCCATGCAGCTATGGATGCCTCATCTTTGACAAAGGAGGCAAGGATATACAATAGAGAAAATACCATAACTTAAACAAGTGGTTCTGGGAAAACTGGTCAACCACTTGTAAAAGGATGAAACTAGAACACTTTCTGACACCATACACAAAAATAAACTCAAAATGGATTAAAGATCTAAACATAAGACCAGAAACTATAAAACTCCTAGAGGAGAACATAAGCAAAATACTCTCTGACATAAATCACAGCAGGATCCTCTATGACCCACTACCCACAATAATGGAAATAAAAGCAAACATAAACAAATGGGACCTAATTAAAATTAAAAGCATCTGCACAACAAAGGAAACTATAAGCAAGGTGAAAAGACAGCCTTCAGAATGGGAGAAAATAATAGCAAATGAAGCAACTGACAAATAATTAACCTCAAAAATATACAAGCAACTACTGTAGCTCAATTCCAGACAAATAAACGACCCATCAAAAAATGGGCTCAACAAATAATTAGATATTTCTCCAAAGAAGACACAGTTGTGGCCAACAAACATATGAAAAGATGCTCAACATCACTCATTATCAGAGAAATGCAAATCAAAACCACAATGAGGTACCATTTCACACCAGTCAGAATGGTTGTGATCCAAATGTCTACAGCAATAAATGCTGGAGAGGGTGTGGAGAAAAGGGAACCCTCTTACACTGTTGGTGGGAATGCAAACTAGTATAGCCACTATGGAGAACAGTCTGGAGATTCCTTAAAAAACAAACAAACAAACAAACAAACTGGAACTAGAACTGCCTTATGACCCAGCAGAGACACTTTGCTGACTAAGATCGGTCTAGTCAAGGCTATGGTTTTTTCTGTGGTCATGTATGGATGTGAGAGTTGGACTGTGAAGAAGGCTGATTGCTGAAGAATTGATGCTTTTGAACTGTGGTGTTTGAGAAGACTCTTGAAAATCCCTTGGACTTCAAGGAGATCCAACCAGTCCATTCTGAAGATCAACTCTGGGAGTTCTTGGGAAGGAATGATGCTAAAGCTGAAACTCCAGTACTCTGGCCACCTCATGTGAAGAATTGACTCACTGAAAAAGGCTCTAATGCTGGGAGAGATTGGGGGCAGGAGGAGAAGCGGATGACAGAGGATGAGATGGCTGGATGGCATCACTGACTCGATAGATGTGAGTCTGAGTGAACTCTGGGAGTTGGTGATGGACAAGGAGGCCTGGCATGCTGCGATTCATGAGGTCTCGAAGAGTTGGACACGACTGAGCAACTGAACTGAACTAATGGCTCAGCAATCCCACTGCTGGGCATACATACCAAGGAAACCAGAATTGAAAGAGATACGTGTACCCCAATTTTCATCGCAGTACTGTTTATAATAGTTAGGACATGGAAGCAACCTAGATGTCCATCAGCAGATGAATGGATAAGAAAGCTGTTGTATATATACACAATGCAGTATTACTCAGCCATTAAAAAGACTACATTTGAATAAGTTCTAATGAGGTGGATGAATCCGCAGCCAATTATACCGAGTGAAGTAAGCCAGAAAGAAAAACACCAATACAGTGTACTAGCGCATATATATGAAATTTAGAAAGATGGTAATGATAACCCTGCATTCAAGACAGTAAAAGTGACACAGATGTATAGAACAGTCTTTTGGACTCTGCAGAAGAGGGCGTGGGTAGCGTGATTTGGGAGAATGGCACTGAAACCCCCATAATATCATATAAGAAATGAGTCGCCAGTCCGGGTTCAATGCAGGATAAAGGATGCTTGGGGCTGGTCCACTGGGATGACCCAGAGTGATGATATGGGGAGGGAAGTGGGAGGGGCATTCATGATGGGGAAATGTGTATACCCATCACGGATTCATGTTGATATATGGCAAAACCAATACAATATTGTGAAGTAATTAGCCTCCAATTAAATAAATTTACATTTAAAAATAGAGAAAAAGAATAGATTGGGAAAGACTAGAGATCTCTTCAAGAAAATTGGAGATATCAAGGAAATATTTCATGCAAACATGGGCACCTTAATGGACAGAAACAGTAAAGATTTAACAAAAGCAGAAGAGATTAAGAAGAGGTGTCAAGAATACATAGAATAACTAAGCAAGATAGGTTTTGTTGACCCAGATAACCACAATGCTATGGTCACTCACCTAGATTCTGACACCTTGGAGTGTGAAGTCAGGTGGAACTTAGGAAGCATTATTACAAACATAGCTAGCAGAGGTGACAGAATTCCAGGTTGGCTATTTAAAACCCTATATGATGATGCTGTTAAGTGCTGCACTAAATCTGTGAGAAATTTGAAAACTGAGCCATAGCCACATGACTGGAATCAGTCAGTTTTCATTTCAATCCCAAAAAAGGGCAATGCCAAAGAGTGTTCAAACTACCATAAAATTTCATTCATTTCACATGCTAGTAAGATTACGCTCAAAATCCTTCAAGATAGGCTTCAAGAGTATGTAAATTGAGAACGTCTAGAAATGCACACTGGGTTTCAAATAGGCAAATGTACATGTGATCCAACTACCAACATTCATTGGATCATGGAAAAAGCAAGGTAGTTTCATAAAAAGAGAAAAAAAAAACCCCCACACAAAACAAACAAAAAACATATTTCTGCTTCACTGAGCACGCTAAAGCCTTTTACTGTGTGGAGCAAAACAAATTGTGGAAAATTCTTTAAGTGATTGGAGTATGACACAATCTTGACTGTCTCCTGAGAATCCTGTATGCAGGTCAAGAAGCAACAGTTAGAACTGACCATGGAACAATTTACTGGTTCAAAACTGGGAAAGGAATATATCAAGGCTGTATATTGTCACCTTCCTTTTAACTTGTATGCAGAATATATTACGAGAATTTCCAGAATAGATGAACCTCAAACTGGAATCATGAATGCCAGGAGAAATATCAATAACAGCTGATATCACTCTTATGACAAAAACTGAAGTGGAACTAAAGACCATCTTGAGGGTGAAAGAGGACAGTGAAAAAACTGGCTTGAAACTCTACATTCAAAACTAAGTTCATAGCATCTGGTTCCATCACTTCATGGTAAATAGAAAGGGAAAAAGTGGAAGCAGTGACACATTTCATTTTCTTGGTCTCCAAATTACTGCAGATGGTGACTTCAGCCATGAAATTAAAGGCACTTACTCCTTCGAAGCAAAGCTGTGACAAACCTAGACAGCATATTAAAAAGCAGAGACATCACTTTGATAACAAATGTCTACATAGTCAAAGCTATTGCTTTTCCAGTAGTTTTGTACAGATGTGACAGGGCATTTGGACCATAAAGAGGTTTGAGCATTGAAGAATTAATGCTTTGAATTGCGATGCTGCAGAAGACCCTTGAGAGTATCTTGGACTACAAGAGATCAAACTAGTCAATCTTAAAAGAAATAAACCCTGAATATTCACGGAAATAACTGGTGCTGAAGCTGCAGGTCCAATACTTTGGCTACCTGATGTGAAGAATCAACTCATTGGAAAAGTCTCTGATGCTTAGAAAGATTAAACGCAAAAGGAGAAGGGGGCAGCTGAGGATGAGACAGTTAGATAGTATCACCAACTCAATGCACATGAATTTAAGCAAACTCCAGGACATAGTGGAAGACAGAAGGGCCTGACATGCTACAGTTCACGGGATCTCAAAGAGTTGGACAGAACTTACTGACTGAACAACAACAACAACAATCTGTGCCTCACATATTCCATTTTCTTTTTCCACAAATTTTTTTTTCATGGAAAAACATTTTATTCTTAATATAGTGGTATATATATACCGCTATATTAAGAACATATCAATCCCAAACTTTCAATGTAGTCCTCTCCCAAACTTTATTCCTCTAGTAGCCATAGGTTTGTTCTCTGATTATGTTTTGTAAATAAAAGTTAATTTGTATCATTTTTTTAGATTCCACATATGATATATGATATTTAATTTTCTCTTTCTGATTTATTTCATTTAGTCTGATAATCTCCAAGTACATCATTCCTCTTGCAAATGATATTATTTCATTCTTTTTAATGGCAGAGTAATATTTCATTTCATATATGTACTGCATCTTCTTTACCAATTCATCTCTTGATGAACATTTAGGTTGCTTCCATAACGGTGCTGCAATGAACAATGTAATGCATGCATCCTTTCAAATCATGTTTTTCTTTGATATGTGACCAGGTGCAAAGTTGGTGGGTCATATGGTATCTCTACATCTCCTGGCAGTGTATCTGCAGGATCCCAATATAACTTTTTTGAAAGACATGGCTTCTGGATATTAGAAGACAGGGTTGATACATGCAAGTGATAGAGAATATTAACCACATTTTTACATTCAGGAGCAGTTTCTTTTTGTTGTTCTTTCTTTGTATGTGTGTATCTTTGCCTTCAAACTTCCAGACACTGGCTAGCTCTTGAGGGAATCCTTGATTGACTTCTTTCCATTTGACAGACTCTATCATCGGTTCACTGGGTCCATTTATCCTCTTGACACTCACATTTTGAATTGTATAACCCACTGCCAGGCCTGAAATCCATAGGATAAATATGGTCATAGAAGCAGGTGAAGTGGGTACAATTGTTTTTGTGTGTTTTAGGCTAATCCTTATTTATACATATCCGTTTGTGAACCTTTATATACCACAGTTTTGAAAGATGAAGACAGTGAATATAACATACACCAACACTCCATGCTGTAGCGAAGAGAGGACACAGTTGAATGATGATTGTACCTGTGTTGGCTAAACCAATATCCTCCCCCCAGCATAGAGGACCACATGCCCCTTCCTCACTGAGCTCCTTTTCACAGCCATAGCAGTCCTGCCAGATGGCACCAGGGCAGTTTCTAAGAGCTCTGTCCACAAAGCCATAGAACTGCATACTGTACTCCCATGGATGTATAAAAAAGCAAAGCCTTGCTTTTATATTTCATAATCATAGGGTATATTCTCCATATTACATTCATGCCTTCCATGAGAAAGATAATTCCTGGCGCCTGGAGACCTGGAATTAGTGACACAGATGACCTGGAACACAATTTCTCGCTTCCAGGATCAAGATAGCATTTACTTTGGTGCTATTATTTTTGATATTAGTGTAACTCAAGGAAACTCCTTCTTCCAAGACCAAAGTTCACTCCTTAAGAAAAGATGGCCTACTTCAAACTACACATCTTAAAGCATAGAGGGTTATTCTATTCTTTTTATTTTATTTGGAGTTCTCATCCCTCTCCCTCTTCATGTCAGTGCAGGCATTAAAATACATTATGATTTATATTGTGAATGTCATTCCTCACTAACCTTTTACTAAACAAAACCACAAACAATAATGAGAACAAGAACAAAAGCCAGAGTGACAGACCTTAAACAGATCAGCATTAGACAAGGAGTGACCTAAATTCTAAAGTGTCAAATAGAGAACCTACCAAACAGCCTTGAGTGCATGGGGTTAAGAGAAGAGAGGAGATAGACAGAGTACAACACGATGTCTCGGCACAGAGGACACAGTATGACATGATGTCGCAGGCACAGAGGACACAGTAAGACACGAAGTCACAGACACAGGGTACACAGTATGACACTATTTCACAGGCACAGCGGGCACAGTATGACATGATGTCACAGGTAAAGAAAAGGGCAGAGTATGACATTGTGTCATAGGCACAGAGGGCACTGTATGACATGAAGTCAGACACAGAAGGCAGAGTATGACACAATGTTGCAAACACAGAGGACACAGAAAGACACGATGTCACAGGCACAGAGGACACAGTGCTAAGCTCTGAGTCCTCACACACTACTCTCTAATATCAGGGATGATGCGATTTCACACAACCTTCTGAACCACCTGTACTGAGATTTCACAGAAGTTGGCCTAGCCATTAGAATTCTATGAAAGATGTTATTGCAAACATCAGTAAGTCTCAGATTGTACCATGGGACAAGAACCAATCACTCTGTCTTGTACTCAAGCCTGAAGAGAGGATGGAATCCAGTGGACGTATGACTCACATATTTGCAATCAAAATTGGCTATTCACTTCATTTAGCCTTTCTGGAGCTTGAAACTCTAGGTACAATTTCAGTCAACATTCTAAATTATAAATTATGTAAGTTTATTATTCCCTTAATACATTCACTAAGTGACACCAAAGGCCATTTCAATTTTAAAAGTAGAATTGGTCACAGTAGCATGTAGGCAGAGAAAAACAATTTATGTAGCTTATAATGAACATATTATCTGCTGCAAACTGTAAAATGATTTGTATTATCACCATCCATTTTATTATAAGAAAGAAAAAGGAAAAAGAAAAATATAGATATAAACTTGTAACAGACTGAAGTATTAAATTTGGAATGACACAGAGGATATCAGTCATATTTCTAAGATTAGGGCAGAAATTTGCAAGATACAGCTACTTTTAAGTCTTTAGAAAGCTTTGGTCCAATTTAAACTTTCCACTAAGTCATTTCTATCTTCCTTATCTGTGGATTTCTTGAGGCAGAGTTAATAAAATTACATCTACTGATATGATCTAAAAATTCCAGTGGTTCCTTAGAATCTCTAATATCTCTAAAAGTCAGGTAGAAAGTAAATGTAGTTGGTAAACTTATATGAAACTACATTTAAATATGTTTCCTCAATAATGAACAGAATACAACAGAAGAGGCACTATAATTTTACACTAACAAATAGGGTGGTCACAAAAAAGTAATGAATTCCACTGATGCTAGAATTTCCACATTTTTCAAGTAGAGGTTCATCTTAGAATTGATAATATACAAACACTATTGTTCGGAAGTCAATCACAATAGGCTGTTCCTGTGTGTACATGTGTGAACTTGATCTAAAGTCTTCTGTAGACACTTCCTGGTAATATATGCATAAAAACTTGCATAGGGATATGTCAGTAAGTCAGAAGATAATTTCACAGAGAGAAGTATGGGATTCTCTCAAGAAATGTGACATTCTTAAAGCTTCTGTTTAGCACAGATGATACTAATGTGGGGAAAATTATGGTCAAGATGAATTGAAAAAAAAAATTCAGAGGAGTTCAACTCTGAATGGGAAAAGTGTCAAGAATGCAGCTTTATTAGTTCATGGTGCTTATGTTGGGTTAGCCAAACAGTTTGTTTGGGTTTTTCTATAAGATATTATGAAAAAAACTGATTGAAAAAACTGATGAAAAAACTTTTGGCCAACCCAATATTTTCCATCTTGTGATCATAAGTGTGACAGAAGAAATATTCACATTTATACCAGTTTTAAAGTGTTTTCCAGAACTGTTTATAGTAGTCAGGGCATGGAAGCAACCTAGATGTCCATCAGCAGACAAATTGATAAGAAAGCTGTGGTACGTATACACAATGGAATATTACTCAGTCGTTAAAAAGAATATATTGGAATCAGTTCTAATGAAGTGTATGAAACTGGAGCCTATTATACAGAGTGAAGTAAGCCAGAAAGAAAAAACACCAATACAGTATACTAATGCATATATATGGAATTTAGAAAGATGGTAACAATTACCCTATATGTGAGGCAGCAAAAGAGACACAGATGTATAGAACAGTCTCTTGGGCTTTGCGGGAGAAGGTGAGGGTGGGATGATTTGAGAGAATAGCATTGAAACATGTATATTATCATATGTTAAACAGATTGCCAGTCCAGGTTCTATACATGAGATAAGGTGCTCAGGGCTGGTGCACTGGGATGACCCAGAGGGATGGGATGGGGAGGGAGGTGGGAGGGGGTTCAGGGTGGGGAACACATGCACACTCATGGCTGATTCATGTCACTATATGGCAAAACCCACTACAATATTGTAAAGTAATTAGCCTCCAATTAAAATAAAATTTAAAAATGCAAACATACACTGGCCGTATGACCCATCTATTCCACGCTAGGTATTTACTCAGGAGAAAATGAAAGTATATGTCCATAGAAGGGCCTGTAGAAAACTGTTCAAAGCAGTTTTATTGGTAACAACCAGAAACTAGAAATAACCAAAATTTCCATCAACAGATGAATGGATAAACATTGTAGTAGCAACACATTCAATGCAATGCTGTCAACAATAAACAAGGCATGAACTATTGGCACACATAATAACGTGGATGAAATAATTAGGCTGAAAAAAAAGTGAGTCAAAAAATAATACAAGCTGTATGATTATCTTTATTTAAAACTCTAGGAAAGGCAGACTAATCTATTTAACAGAATCAGATGTTTGGTTTTCCAGAAGGTGGAAAGAGCATCAGGATCTAAGGACATTCTGGGGTGACGGAGATGTCATTAGGTTGAGGAGGATGATGGTTTCTCAAGTGTATACATACTGTAGAACTTACTAAATTGTTTGAGTGTAATTTATCATATGTTTTAAACTCAATTAAGCTCCTTTAAAAATGTCTTTTCAATAATATAATGTAATTCTAGGTGACAAGAGCTATATGCACCGAAGTTTTCAGTGATTTTCTTTCCTTGTGACATACACAGTAATGATGCATACTTCAGTCATAGTAATTTTGTAATCACTTAGAAAAAGCTTTCAGTATTAGTCCAGGATGACTTAGTGGGTATGACAGATCTGATATTAGTCCACAAACTTTATGTGTCATGAATTTACTTAATCTTTCCATCTCAAAACATAGACACTATAATCATACCAAAGTTTCAGTTCTGAATATGAGTTAAATTACTGCAAGAAATGAATAGAAGATGCTTGAGCATGACACTTTCTATCTTGTCTGAATCTAGTTTATGAGCCACACTCCACAATGTCATGAAGTTATTTTCCTAAAGTAGGTACTAGATACTTCATTGAATTGTTTTTATTTCATTTTAGGAATTTTTATTAGAGTGCACTTGATTTACAAAGTTGTGCTTATTTCAGGTGAACACAAGGTAAATCTGATATATATATATATATACACACACACACACATACATACATATATTCATTTCAGTTCAGCTGAGTTGCTTAGTAGTGTCCAACACTTTGTGACCCCATAGACTGCAGCACTCCAGGCTTCCCTGTCCATCACCAACTCCCATAGCTTGCTCAAACTCATGTCCATCGAGTGAGTAATGCTATGCAAACATCTCATCCACTTCTCCTCCTGCCTTCAATCTTTCACAGAAGCAAGGTCTTTTCAAACAAGTCAGTTCTTAGCATTAGGTGGCCAAAGGATTAGAGTTTAAGTGTTGGCATCAGTCCTCCAATGAATAATCAGACTGATACCTTTAGGATGGATTGGTTGGATTTCCTTGCAGACCAGGGAATTCTCATGAGTCTTCTCCAACACGACAGTTTAAAAGCACCAATTCTTTGGTGTTAAGCATTCTAAACAGTCCAACTCTCACATCCATACATGACTACTGGAAAAACCATGGGTTTGACTAGACAGATCTTTGTTGGTAAAGTAATGTCTTTGCTTTTTAATATGCTGTCTAGGTTGGTCATAGCTTTCCTCCCAAGGAGCAAGCTTCTTTTAATTTCATGGCTGCAGTCACCATCTTCAGTGATTTTGGACAAAATAAAGTTTGTCACTGTTTCCATTGTTTCCCTATTTGCCATTAAGTGATTGGACTGAATGCCATGATCTTAGTTTTCCGAATGTTGAATTTTAAGCCAATTTTTCCACTCTCCTCTTTCACTTTCATCAATAAGCTTTTTATTTCCTCTTCACTTTCTGCCATAAAGATGGTATCATCTGCATGTCTGGGATTATTGATATTTCTCCCAGCAATCTTGATTCCAGCTTATGATTCACCCAGCCAAGCATTTTGCATGATGACATTGTACAGGAGGCAGTGATCAAGACCACCCCCAAGAAAAAAGAATGCTAACAGGCAAAATGGTTGTCTGAGGAGGCCTTACAAATAGCTTTGAAAAGAAGAGAAGTGAAAGGCAAAGGAGAAAAGAAAGGATACACCTACTTATATGAAGGGTTCCAAACAATAGCAAGGATAGATAAGAAAGCCTTCCTCAGTGATCAGTGCAAAGATATAGAGGAAAACCATAAAATGGGAAAGACTAGAGATCTCTTCAAGAAAATTAGAGATACCAAGGGAATATTTCATGAAAGGATAGGTGCAAAAAAGGACAGAAATGGTATGGACCTAAAAGAAGCAGAAGATAATAAGAAGAGGTGGCAAAAATACATAGAAGAACTATAGAAAAGAGATTTCCATGACCCAGATAACCACGATGGTGTGATCACTCACCTATAACAAGACCTCCTGGAATGCAAAGCCAAGTGGGCCATAGGAAGCATCACTCCAAACAAAGCTCGTGGAGGTGATAGAATTCCAATTGAGCTATTTCAAATTCTAAAAGATGATGCTGTTAAAGTGCTGCATTAAATATGCAAATCTCAGCAGTGGCCACAGGCCTGGGAAAGGTCAAATTTCATTCGAATTCCAAAGAAAGGCAATGCCAAAGATTGCTCAGACTATTGCATGATTGCACTCATCCCACACTCTAGCAAAATAATGCTCAAAATTCTCCAAGCCAGGCTTCAACGTACATCATCTGCAGACTTCCACATGTTCAAACTGGGTTTAGAAAAGGCAGAGGAAGTAGAGATAAAATTGTCAACATCCATTGGATCATCAAGAAAACAACAAGCGAGTTCCAGAAAACATCTATTTATTCTTTACTGACTATGCCAAAGCCTTTGACTATGTGGATCACAACAAAGTGTCAAAAATTTAAAGAGATGGGAATACCAGACCACCTGACCAGCCTCTTGAGAAATCTGTATGCAGATCAAGGAGCAACAGTTAGAACTGGACGTGGAAGAACAGACTGGTTCCAAGTTGGGAAAGGAGTACATCAAAACTGTATATTGTTACCCAGCTTATTAAACTTATATGCAGAGTATATCATGAGAAATGCTGGACTTGATGAAGCACAAGTTAGAATCAAGATTGATGGGAGAAATATCAATAATCTCAGATATGCAAATGACAACACACTTATGGCAGAAAGTGAAGAACTAAAGAATCTCTTTATAATGGTAAAAGAGGAGATTAAAAATGTAGGCTTAAACTCAACATTCAGAAAACTAAGATCATAGTATCTGGTTCGATTACTTCATGATAAATAGATGGGGAAACAACATAAACAGTGAGAGGCTTTATATTTTGGGGCTCCAAAATCACTGCAGATGGTGACTGAACCCATGAAATTAAAAAAGCTTGCTCCTTGGAAGGAAAGCTATGATCAATCTAGATAGCATATTAAAAAGCAGAGACATTATTTTGCCAACAAAGATCCATCTAGTCAAAGCTATGGTTTTTCCAGTCATCATGGTAGATGTGAGAATTGGACTATAAAGAAAGCTGAGCACCAAAGAACTGATGCTTTTGAACTGTGGTGTTGGAGAAGACTCTTGAGAGTCCCTTGGACAACAAGGAGATCCAACGAATCAATTGTAAAGGAATCAGTCCTGAATATTCTTTGGAAGGATTGATGCTGAAGCTGAAACTCCAGTATTTTTGTCATCTGATGTGAACAGCTGATTTGTGGGAAAAGACCCTGATACTGTGAAAGACTGAAGGCAAGAAGAGAAGGGGATGACATAGGATGAGATGGTTGGGTGGCATCACCAACTCGATGGACATAAGTCTGAGTAAACTCCAGGAGTTGGTGATGGACAGTAAACTCCAGTATTTTTGTCATCTGATGTGAACAGCTGATTTGTGGGAAAAGACCCTGATACTGTGAAAGACTGAAGGCAAGAAGAGAAGGGGATGACATAGGATGAGATGGTTGGGTGGCATCACCAACTCGATGGACATAAGTCTGAGTAAACTCCAGGAGTTGGTGATGGACAGGGAAGCCTGGCGTGCCACAGTCCATGGAGTCTCAAAGAATCAGACATGACTGAGCAACTGAACTGAACTCAGTTGAACTCTGCCTATAAGTTAAATAAGTACGATGACAATATATATCTTTGACACATTCCTTTTCCAATTGGAACCAGTCTTTTGATACATGTCCGTTTCTAACTGTTGCTTCTTGACCTGCATACAGGTTTCTCAGGAGACAGGTAAGGAGGTCTTTCACAGAGTTGGACACGACTGAGCGACTGATTTGAACTAAACTGAAAATCACTGCAGATAGTGACTGTACACATGAAATGAAAAGACACTTGCTCCTTGAAACAAAAGCTATGACCAACCTAGACAGCATATTAAAAAGTAGAGACATTATTTTGCCTACAAAGGTTCATCTAGTCAAAGCTGTGGTTTCTCCAGTAGTCCTGTGTGAGTGCAAGAGTTGGACTATAAAGAAATTTGAGTGCTGAATAATTGATGCTTTTGGACTGTGATACTGGAGAAGACTTTTGAGAGTCCCTTGGACTGCAAGAAGGTCCAACCAGTCAATCCTAAAGGAAATCAATCCTGAATATACATTGGAAGGACTGGTGCTGAAACTGAAACTCCAATACTTTGGCCACCTGAAGAGCAGAACTGACTCATTGGAAAAGACCCTGATTCTGGGAAAGATTGAAGTCAAGAGAAGAAGGGGACAATAGAGCATCAGATGGTTGAATGGCATCATTGACTCAATGTATATGAGTTTGAGCAAGCTCTGAGAGTTGGTGATGGATAGGGACACCTGGCGTGCTGCATTTCATGGGGTAGCAAAGAGTTGGACATGACTGAACGACTGAACTGAACTGAAAGTATCTGCTCCAAGATGGTTAAGAATTACAATGGAGGAGACAGAGGGAAGATGGTGGAGGAAAAGGACTGGAAGACCACTTTCTCCCTCACAAATTCATCAAAAGAACATTTCAATGCTGAGTAAATTCCACAAAACAACTTCTGAATGCTGGCAGAGGACATCAGGCACCCAGAAAAGCAGATCATTGTCTTCAAAAACAGGTAGGAAAAATATAAAGATGAAAAAAGAGACAAAGGAGGTAGGGAGGGAGCTCCGTCCCAAGAAGGAAGTCCCATCCCGGGAAGGGAATCTTAAGAAGAGAGGTTTCCAAACAATAGGAAACACTCTCACTGCTTAATCTGTGGTGAGCCTTGGAAGCACAGAGGGCAACATAACAGGAAGGGAAAATAAATAAATAATTAAAAGCAACAGATTATGAGCCCAACAGTAACTCCCCCAGAGGAGAAGCAGCGCAGACACCTGCATCTACCACTAGCAATTGGGGGCTGGGCAGGGAGGCGCGGGAGGTGCAGGCTGCAGTGCTTTTTAAGAATCGGGCCAGAATGCCCTGAGTGTAACCAGAGTGAACAAACTTGGGCTAGCAAACCAGACTGTGAGATAGCTACCATGCCAAAAGCTCGAACAAGCAACTTATGCACCTCAATTCCAGAAAAACAAATGATCCAATCAAAAAATGGGCCAAAGATCTAAACAGGCATTTCTCCAAAGAAGACATATGGATGGCTAACAAACACATGAAAAGATGCTCAACATCACTCATTATCAGAGAAATGCAAATCAAGACCACAATGAGGTACCACTTCACACCAGTCAGAATGGCTGCGATCCAAAAATCTACAAGCAATAAATGCTGGAGAGGATGTGGAGAAAAGGGAACCCTCTTACACTGTTGGTGGGAATGCAAACTAGTACAGCCATTATGGAAAACAGTGTGGAGATTCCTGAAAGAATTGCAAATAGAGCTGCCTTACGACCCAGCAATCCCACTGCTGGGCATACACACTGAGGAAACTCGACTTGAAAGAGACACGTGTACCCCAATGTTCATTGCAGCAATGTTTATAATTGCCAGGACATGGAAACAACCCAGATGTCCATCAGCAGATGAATGGATAAGAAAGCTTCAAGACCACAATGAGGTACCACTTCACACCAGTCAGAATGGCTGCGATTCAAAAGTCTACAAGCAATAAATGCTGGAGAGGATGTGGAGAAAAGGGAACCCTCTTACACTGTTGGTGGGAATGCAAACTAGTACAGCCATTATGGAAAACAGTGTGGAGATTCCTTAAAGAATTGCAAATAGAGCTGCCTTACGACCCAGCAATCCCACTGCTGGGCATACACACCGAGGAAACTCGAATTGAAAGAGACACATGTACCCCAATGTTCATTGCAGCACTGTTTATAATCGCCAGGACATGGAAACAACTCAGCTGTCCATCAGCAGATGAATGGATAAGCAAGCTGTGGTACATATACACAATGGAGTATTACTCAGCCCTCAAAAAGAATAAGTTTGACACAGTTCTAATGAGATGGATGAAACTGGAGCCGATTATACAGAGTGAAGTAAGCCAGAAAGAAAAACACCAATACAGTATATTGACACATATATATGGAATTTAGAAGACAGTAATGATAACCCCAAAAGTGAGACAATATAAGACACACAGAGGTATAGAACGGACTTTTGGCTTCTGAGGGAGAGGGAGAGGGTGGGAAGATCTGGGAGAATGACAACGAAACATGTATACAATCATATGGGAGATGAAGCACCAGTCTATGTCCTTTGTATTTTTAAGATTCATGAGGTGAATTTTAAATGAAACACAAATCTCACTCTTGTTTCTGCTCTATTTTTTGAAGAGACAGAAAGGAAGATAAACGTCAAGACAAGAACAAGCTAAGAATAAGTGTAGCCCCAAAGAGAAATCTCCTGTAAATCCTCTACAATATTTTTAGGGGTTTTTTTTAGTTGTTTTTTTTTTTTTAACCTGAGCAATGATTCCCTCTAACTATACTCAAACTGAGTGTTGATATGTGGTACTACAGAGAATTAAGGCACAAGGCAGTAAAAGACAATGTGACTATCCCATCATCATTCCACTTGTTTAGGCCATGAATCACAAAAATCATGTTAAACTAAAGGGAGGGTATTAGTTGCAGATTATAAGTAACAAGCTGTAAAACAAGAATGGCAGCTATGATAGACTCAAATGTCAATGAGGAGCGAAATCAACTGACTTTAGAAGATAAAAGTATCTTGTATTCTCAAAAACACTGGAAAGAGCTCTAGACTTATCAATGCACGTGGAACAGGAACCAGATAGATCGCTTTTATTTGACTATTAAAGAGCTGGAAAAGTTAAAGAAATAGAGACAGAACACACTGGTATTTCAACAGGAAATTCATCCTTCTCACTCCGTCCATTCACTGTCTCATATTTACTACCCAACACAGTTAGCAACAAATCTCTATTCCACAAAAACTATTTGTACCAAAGTATTGCATTCTATTGCCAACATTTCCAATCTTCCCATTACCATCACCAGCAGTACTTCCAAACTACCCTCCAGTCATTCTTCCAATAGACAAGTACTGGAAAGAAAATGAAACTACAAAAAGAAAATAAATTGGTATAGATGTACTTTATAGTTGTCAGGAGCAAGTTGCTACGGGGGGCACAGAGAAGGGACTTTGGTAGTAAAGTGTTCTAATGTACTGATATAATAATTGTAACCAATAAAACCTATCTTTTTTGTTTTCTTGGTATCTATTCATCTCCCCACCCCTAGCTCACTCCCTCCTTTCACTTTCCCTCCTCCCTTCCCTCTCTCTCTATCCCTTATTTCTTTCTCTCCCTCTCTTATATGCATACACACACACATACTTACTTTGCCCTAATTTGACCAACTAGATCTTGCTGCATTCATTGTCTTAGATAAGAGATGATTCAACCAAAAGCAACAAAAATGTCTGAATTCCAAATCCCCAGTGTTGGGGTTAAGGGAAAGAGTCAAGATACAAGCAAGCAATAGATTTTCAAAATATACAAATCAGAACAAAGCTACCATCCTCTAGTCTTAAGAAATATTTATAGTTTCCAGTGAAATAAGCCTGTAAAAAGGAAACAAAGAGCTTACTAGATTCTGGCAAGTACTTATGCAATGGTTCCATAGCCTTCTACACTCATCAAGCTAAGCCTCAGGGTTGGGGAACACAGAAACCACAGAGTTTAGGCAAACCAAGAGTAGAATGAGACCGAGATTTTCCTTTTGCACAAACCAAGAGCAGAGTGGGACAATCATCCCTAGGAAGATGACAAAATAACTGTCAAATATATCTAGACAGATGGGACCTTAGCTTCACAAATTCCCATGTCCCAACACACTATGTAATTAAGTATGGCAAGATAAAGCACACAGGATCAGCACAACTGAATAGGCCCTGAGGACTGGTATCAGGAACAGCTTAGCAACAATCTATGTAGACCAGTAACTGAACACCAATCAAAATGAAGAAAGTCTCAAAGGACAGATGACTGAGAAGTTAATGCCCCTCTCTACTACATGGTACTATATGGGCACCCCCAAATTTATATATAACCCCAGATAATGAAGAAAAATTCAAACTTACTAAGATAATTTCTTCCATGTGAGTAGAATAAAGGCTTTACGATTTTTTAACATTTTAATATATAAAAATTTTGTGCATGCCTGAGTTTGTTGACTAAACTCACTAAGAATCATATATTCCACAAAATTTATCAGAGTATCAGAAAACCAGGCAGAAGCGACAGAAAGGAGATTCCCTACCAAAAGTAGATCCATGCAAGGTGAAAACATTAGAAACTGTTCAGTGACTGGCCATACAACTATAAATATCAAAAGAGGATTCAACCACTATACTAGCCAGTTTAACATCTTGTTTGTTTATTTAGTCTAGATAGTTCTTACTTCAATGAGTATATGGTTAGAAAATCTACACAAGGTCATGAAAAAAACACTATCAAACTAAAAAAAAGAGAACATGAAAGAGGTGAAAAAACAAATATTAAAACAATTAGAGAAATGAAAAACAAGGGCCAACAAATAAATAACAACCATGCCCAAACAGAAATCAGAATAAGTGGCCAAAGATATTATAAAACTTCTCTGATCTAGAAAAAGAGTATTTATTACACATAGATTCAAATGACTGTCCTGACAAAACTATAACTTTTAAGTATTAAGTAGGAAGTTAGGCATGAGCAATGAGGAAAGGAATGCAAGCTGATCTCTAAACCCATCCCAGACGCACTCAGGAAAGCTCACAGATATGCTACAAAATAACCACAGAGGCTTGCTTCACTCCTGTACTTGTGTCCTAGGCACAAAGTGGATATAAACTACCCACAGGGGCTTCTTCAAGTAACCTTAGGCAGCTAGGAGCCCATTTAGGGTTCATAAATATTCTATACATATATACATCTGATTATAACAGACTGAATTATGGGCAGACATACACAACAGAGCCTGTTATATAAATTGCAACTGTCAATCAGCCTTGAGCTTATGCCTATTTGCATTCTTTTTCTTGACTGATGGTGGGTAAAACCCCTATTTTGCACAGGGCACAACAAAAAGGAGGAGAGGAGAAGTATAAAAGGAGGAGAGGAGAAGTATAAAAGAGGGAAGACAAAAGGGGTTGGGAGGACAATGACTCCCTTGTGGTCAGCCTGTTCCCATGTCTTGGGAAAGTGAAACAAAGTGAAAGTTGCTCAGTCGTGTTCAACTCTTTGAGACTCCATGGACTACAAAGTTCAGGGAATTCTCCAGGCCAGAACACTGGAGTCGGTAGCCTTTCCCTTCTCCAGGGAATCTTCCCCAGCCAGGGATCAAACCTAGGTCTCTCACATTGCAGGCAGATTCTTTACCAGCTGAGCCACAAAGCATGCCCAACAATACTAGATTGGGCAGCCTATCCTTTCTTCAGTAGATCTTCCCAACCCAGGAGTCGAACTGGGGTCTCCTGCACTACAGGTGGATTCTTTACTAACTGAGCTAAAAGATATGTCTGCTTGACTTGTAATGGAGTTGCAACTTGTCTGTTGTTTGAAACCTTTAGTCTGTCATTCCAAATTTTTGTTACTGATGAGACAAGAACTGAGGGAGAGAGAGAAACTGACCTGACATAAGGACCAAAAAAAATGCCTGAGTCCTGGCAAAGGAAAAAATACACACATAAATACATATATTATACATTTAGGTAGAAATTTAAGTATAGATAAATGGAACTGTGGTTATCTCCATTTCATAGATAACAAAAGTGTGACACAGAAAAATTATGTTATTTGCCAAGATCTCAAAATAATAAGTGGTGGTACATGATTAAAACAGAGATCCACCTAATGAAATTACAGTAGGGATAAATGCAAAGAATGCTATTTGGATCCAAAAGTCTAAATGCATGTGTAAATAATAAAGTAAAAAAAGTTAAAGATTTTAATTCATAATGAAATCACTAAGCCTTTAATACAGTGTAACTAGCAAATAAGCTGACTTTAGAGCTCATTGATGACACCTACAATTAGACAAGAAATAGGCCTTTCAGTTCAGTTCAGTTCAGTTACTCAGTCGTGTCTGACTCTTTCAAACTAAAAAAAAGAGAACATGAAAGAGGTGAAAAAACAAATATTAAAACAATTAGAGAAATGAAAAACAAGGGCCAACAAATAAATAACAACCATGCCCAAACAGAAATCAGAATAAGTGGCCAAAGATATTATAAAACTTCTCTGATCTAGAAAAAGAGTATTTATTACACATAGATTCAAATGACTGTCCTGACAAAACTATAACTTTTAAGTATTAAGTAGGAAGTTAGGCATGAGCAATGAGGAAAGGAATGCAAGCTGATCTCTAAACCCATCCCAGACGCACTCAGGAAAGCTCACAGATATGCTACAAAATAACCACAGAGGCTTGCTTCACTCCTGTACTTGTGTCCTAGGCACAAAGTGGATATAAACTACCCACAGGGGCTTCTTCAAGTAACCTTAGGCAGCTAGGAGCCCATTTAGGGTTCATAAATATTCTATACATATATACATCTGATTATAACAGACTGAATTATGGGCAGACATACACAACAGAGCCTGTTATATAAATTGCAACTGTCAATCAGCCTTGAGCTTATGCCTATTTGCATTCTTTTTCTTGACTGATGGTGGGTAAAACCCCTATTTTGCACAGGGCACAACAAAAAGGAGGAGAGGAGAAGTATAAAAGGAGGAGAGGAGAAGTATAAAAAGAGGGAAGACAAAAGGGGTTGGGAGGACAATGACTCCCTTGTGGTCAGCCTGTTCCCATGTCTTGGGAAAGTGAAACAAAGTGAAAGTTGCTCAGTCGTGTTCAACTCTTTGAGACTCCATGGACTACAAAGTTCAGGGAATTCTCCAGGCCAGAACACTGGAGTCGGTAGCCTTTCCCTTCTCCAGGGAATCTTCCCCAGCCAGGGATCAAACCTAGGTCTCTCACATTGCAGGCAGATTCTTTACCAGCTGAGCCACAAAGCATGCCCAACAATACTAGATTGGGCAGCCTATCCTTTCTTCAGTAGATCTTCCCAACCCAGGAGTCGAACTGGGGTCTCCTGCACTACAGGTGGATTCTTTACTAACTGAGCTAAAAGATATGTCTGCTTGACTTGTAATGGAGTTGCAACTTGTCTGTTGTTTGAAACCTTTAGTCTGTCATTCCAAATTTTTGTTACTGATGAGACAAGAACTGAGGGAGAGAGAGAAACTGACCTGACATAAGGACCAAAAAAAATGCCTGAGTCCTGGCAAAGGAAAAAATACACACATAAATACATATATTATACATTTAGGTAGAAATTTAAGTATAGATAAATGGAACTGTGGTTATCTCCATTTCATAGATAACAAAAGTGTGACACAGAAAAATTATGTTATTTGCCAAGATCTCAAAATAATAAGTGGTGGTACATGATTAAAACAGAGATCCACCTAATGAAATTACAGTAGGGATAAATGCAAAGAATGCTATTTGGATCCAAAAGTCTAAATGCATGTGTAAATAATAAAGTAAAAAAAGTTAAAGATTTTAATTCATAATGAAATCACTAAGCCTTTAATACAGTGTAACTAGCAAATAAGCTGACTTTAGAGCTCATTGATGACACCTACAATTAGACAAGAAATAGGCCTTTCAGTTCAGTTCAGTTCAGTTACTCAGTCGTGTCTGACTCTTTGCAGCACGCCAGGCCTCTCTGTTCATCACCATCTCCCGGAGTTCACTCAGACTCACGTCCATCGAGTCCGTGATGCCATCCAGCCATCTCATCCTTGGCTGTCCCCTTCTCCTCCTGCCTCCAATCCCTCCCAGCATCAGAGTCTTTTCCAGTGAGTCAGCTCTTTGCATGAGGTGGCCAAAGTACTGAAGTTTCAGCTTTAGCATCATTCCTTCCAAAGAAATCTCAGGGCTGATCTCCTTCAGAATGGACTGGTTGGATTTCCTTGCAGTCCATGGGACTCTCAACAGTCTTCTCCAACACCACAGTTCAAAAGCATCAATTCTTTGGTGCTCAGCCTTCTTCACAGTCCAACTCTCACATCCATACCTGACCACAGGATAAACCATAGCCTTGACTATACGGACCTTAGTCAGCAAAGTAATGTTTCTGCTTCTGAATAGGCTTTTACACAGGTCAAATTACAAATCAGATTACCTCATACAGATCTGTACTCCTAAATATTCAAACAGACCAACCAAAATAACAAAAGTGCAAAGATCTTGAAAATGTAGGTTATAGAAGACAAGATTCAAAAAGGACAAGTAGCTATCTTTAAAAATCTAAAGAGATAAAAATGAGCTTTGGACTTTTTCTATATGTCTTAAGGAGAAGAATTACATTAAGAATAGAGAAGCTACAGAGATTTCAGTATAAGAAATTTCAACTCCCTGTTTAAATTTCTTAATTTCAACTAACCATGGCAGTCCAGTGGTTAGGACTCCACACTATCACTGCAAGGGGCCTGGGTTCAATCCCTGGTGGGGAACTAAGATCCCACAAACTACATGACGTAGCCAAAAACCAACAACAAAACACACACAGATTTCAACATAAAAATAAGAGTTGTCCTTAAATGACAATCTCAGGATTAGTGAGTTTCAACCATAAATATATTCAAACACAGAAAAGACTACCACTTGGAAGTCATAAAGGAAATTATTAATTTCCCATAAAGATAATTAAAGCAATGGATATGAAAACAGAACAAAAAGTTTTAAAGTCCTTTACAACACAAAGTAATCCTTACATTAAATAGTAAGGCTACCAAAAAAATGTATGCAGTACTTCAAATGGCAGGCTAAAGAATTTCAGTGTACTTAAGTGTGCAACAGCCAGCCATTTAAAGGGTTTTTTTTTTAAAGAAACATCTAAGAACAAATATATTCATTTATGCATTCATTCATTTATTGCCTACTATCTTCACATACACTGTGCAAAGCATTGAATATACTGAGTCAAATAAGGCATGATCCCTTGCCTACAAGCTTACAGTGAGATGTGGCAGTTACTCAATATTTGTTGAGGAACTAATAAATACATGATAAAAGCATACTAAGGGCACTAAGTAAAAGAGGAGCATCTAAGACAGAGTGAAAATTTAGAGAATATATCTCAAGGGTAGTAATAATTATTCTGAATTCTGAAGGACAAATAAGAATTAAGATGAAGAAAGAAGGAGGATCGGCCAATAAACATATATGAAAACTCAGAAGGATAATCTGTTTAGTTCTCCATGAGCCTGTTTATGTGGAGCATGTGGAAACATTTGGCAAGCCAAAGGGAAGTGGCAAAACTATGCTATCCTGAAAATTATGGAAAGCCACTGAAAAAATTAGCCAGTGACATTATTTGATCTATATTTTGAAAAAATGTCCAGGACTCTGTTTTCTGGTAAAATAATTCAGACCAACCTTCCTCCCAAAGACATTTAAAAATATGGAGGAATTTTTTGAGTTATTAAAAGAAATAATGACCTAAAAGATAATAATAAATCATCAGACCAAGAATAGTTGAGAATAACTCAGAAAATCTAAACCAATTTCCAGTATCAGTCAGGATGGAATAAGCCTACTATAGCCTTTCTCTACCATTGATTACAACAAAAACTCAGAATGAAATCCATAAAGCAACTACTTAAAGAATCTGAAAACTAAGCAAAAGCAGATAGATTGGGAAGAAAAGTTAAAACCTGAAGAAGTGACTCATGTGAAGGCAAGTTCCCTATTTGTTTAGTTTTTTCCTACCTTTTCTCCTAGAATTATTAAAAATGTAAGAGATCCAACTAGTCCACCCTGAAGGAGATCAGTCCTAGGATTTCTTTGGAAGGAATGATGCTAAAGCTGAAACTCCAGTATTTTGGCCACCTCATACGACAAGTTGACTCATTGGAAAAGATTCTGATGCTGGGAGGGATTGGGGGCAGGAGGAGAAGGGGACAACAGAGGATGAGATAGCTGGATGGCATCACTGACTCGATGGATGTGAATCTGATGAACTCCGGGAGTTGTTGATGGACAGGGAGGCCTGGCGTGCTGCGATTCAAAGAGTCGGACACGACTGAGCAATTGAACTGAACTGAACTGAAGGGCCCAGCAGAAATCTAACAAGAAGCAGGAGCAGCAAAAGGAAATTCTATTTTTTTTCTCTCTCTCTTCCAGCCCTGTCTCAAAGGTGGCCCCAGAACTGGAGCTACAGCAGAAAGAGACATACAAAACCCCAGGAGAAACTCCATGATTCTGGCCGAAGGACAAAAGTAAAGACCTCTTTAAGGCTGAGAGTGAGGAGGGTAATGCTAGAGAGAGCTGCAGAAGAGGATTGCTAATTATTTGTATGACTAGGTACAAGTCCCATAGGGAAAACGGAGGATATGCATACTCAAAATAGATACAAGGCAAATACAGCAGAGGCTCTGAAATCACTATCCAAGTCCCAGAACCAATCTAATCTTGAGTGGAGCATATATGAAACAGACCCAAAGTAACACAGCAAAAGCTTTGAAAAATGAACAGGTAATGGCATCCCAACACACAAAAGGTAAGATAAAACTTGTGATCTGAATCTGAATTGCCTATCTGCTAAAATATAAACCAAAAAAAGGTAAGAAATACAGGAAGTAACGGCACAATGATCTCATTGTTATGAATTGAAAAGATTAAACAGGCTCTCAACTAAGGGATTTTGCATTTACTATTTCTTGGGCCTGAAATACTCATTCCCAAAACAGCTTCATGGTACAGCCTCTCAATTAGTCAGGTCTCTAATCAAATACCACTTAATCAGAAAAAAACTTCCCCAAATACTCCATCCCAAAATATTATCTTTTTAAACAGTTATCAGCACCTAACATACATTATATTTACTCATTTATGGTATGTGTTCCCTTACTAGAGTACATACTTTATAATAGCAGAAAATTTGTATCTTTACTATTGTTTTTTCTCAGCATCTAGAACATTTCATGGTGCATAGTAGGTTTTTTTTTAATGTTGAATGAATACAAAACAGAAAATCACAATAGAAAAATAAAGGCTTAAAGCAAGAATACATATGGAGTTCACACTAAATATAAAGCAAGTATTAAGACTTTTTTAGGGCAAGAATGTACAATGAAGAAAAAAACAATCTCTCCAATAAGTGGCACTGGGAAAACTGCTGCTGCTGCTGCTGCTGCTGTCTCTTCAGTCGTATCTGACTCTGTGCGACCCCATAGACAGCAGCGTGCCAGGCTCCCCCGTCCCTGGGATTCTCCAGGCAAGAACACTGGAGTGGGTTGCCATTTCCTTCTCCAATGCATGAAAGTGAAAAGTGAAAGGGAAGTTGCTCAGTCGTGTCCGACTCTTAGCGACCCCACAGACTGCAGCCTACTAGGCTCCTCCATCCATGGGATTCTCCAGGCAAGAGTACTGGAGTGGGGTGCCATTGCCTTCTCCACTGGGAAAACTAGACAGCTACAAATGTAAACAAATGAAATTATAAAACTCTAATACAGAAAAAAACTCAAAATGAATAAAAGAACTAAATATAATACCATATACTATAAAACTCTCAAAAGAAAACACAGGCAGGACATTCTTTGTCATAACTTGCAGCAAGATCTTTTTCAATCCACCTCCTAGAGTAATGAAAATAACTGGGACCTAATTAAACTTAAAAGGTTTTGCACAGCAAAGAAAACAATAAACAAAACAAAAAGATAACCCTCAGAATGAAAGAAAATATTTGCAAACAAAGCAACCAACAAAAGATTAATCTCCAAAACATAGAAACAGCTCATGTAGCTCAATATCAAAAAAGCCTTGAAAGAGGAACAGGGACTTCCCCAGCAGTCCAGTGGTTAGAACTCTATACTTTCACTGCCAATGGCACAGGTTTAATCCTTATTTGGGGAACTAACATCCCACAAGCCATAGAGCATGGCCATAAATAAATAAGTAAACTGAAATATTGAAGAAAAAAAGATACACTATTTAGTTCATATAAGAGAGCACCTAAAAAATGTTTAAAAAGTTCTTCTAACCTCTCCCACCAACTAACCTCTGATTTAGCTTAAAACTAAACAGAAGAAAGAACTAACAGCCTTGTCTCTTTAGCCCTTGTACTTCCTACAAGGTAATCAATATAGAATCTCTCTACCAACATCCATATGCTTTTCACGACTTTTGAATAAACAGAGTATAGTGGAACTGCTGATAGTGGAGCAGTACATTCTAAAAAGTATATATAGTTACAAAAGCTAAGTACTGTAGGCAGGGATCAGGAATAAAAAACAGCAATACTGGAAACAACATTAACAGCTAATATATACTGAGTACTTTGCACTGTTCTAAGCATTTTACATGTATTACCTAATTTAATTCTCTAAACAACACTCTAAGTGAAAGTGAAGTCACTTAGTCGTGCCCAACTTTTTGCAACCCCATGGACAGTAGCCTGCACCAAGCTCCTCTGTCCATGGGATTTTCAAGGCAAGAAGTACTGGAGTGGGTTGCCATTTCCTTCCCCAGGGAATCTTCCCAACCCAGAGTTCAAACCCAGGTCTCTCACATTGTAGAGAGACGCTTACTGTCTGAGCTACCAGGGAAGTCTGAGGTACTTTAATAAACAGAAGGACAGAGAGGTTACATAAATTATTCAAGATCAGGCAGATAAAATTGGAAGTTTGAATTTGAACATAGGGATATTTAACTCTTCAGTCCAAGAGTTAAGCAATAAGCTGTGTGATATCAATTAAAATTTGAAAAATAGAAGCTATCATGGAAAAGCAGGTACACAGTATTTTCCAATAGATTCTTGGCAGAAACAAACAAATAGAGCTGGTGTCAGATTAATGACAAAGACAAACACTATTATTTTTGAAAATCAGACAGTGTTTTTCATCAAAACAAAAAAATTCCTGCTTTACAATTAACATCAAAATATGCACAGAATAAATACATGCACTTTTACATATATACCACAACCTTAATAGAATGATTTAAAATAATGTTTCTTTAGGATGTGAGGGCGATCTGGTTGCGACATCTGTCACCCCATTGATCGCCAGGGTTGATTCGGCTTATCTGGCTGGCTAGGCGGGTATCCCCTTCCTCCCTCACCACTCCATGTTCATCCCTCCCAAAGCTGCGCGCTCGATCGAAGAAAGTGACCATCCCCAATAGAAGAGGAGCGGTCTTCTGTCAAGGGTATACGAGTAGCTGTGTTCCTCTGCTGGAACCTCTAAAATAATGTTTCTTTAGAAGAAATTTGAGAATTCTATTTATAAATACTACATTGCTATTCTTAAGTACTATGCTTTCAGCATAGCCCTCCATCAGTATTTTCTATTATGAATATGACTATGTATCATTTTTGATTCAACTTCCTGGTTGCTCTAGCTCTAGACAGAAGAGGTTAGTCTCAAGATCACACTTAACTAAAATGAGAATTAACCATAAATGTCAAGTATCAATATATACCTTTTGAAATATGTAATATTATCTTTCAAAAACCTTTGTGCTTTCGAAGCTCAAAGAATTAAGAGTCTAGTTATTATATAAAGAAATGGTTATGAGACATTAATTCTAGTTATTACATAAAGAAATGGTATAAGACACATATAACATGTTCAAATAAAAACTGGTTTCAAAAAATTAAAAGGTAATCTGTTCCCCTCTCCACCTCCCATCATTAAAGTAATAACAAATTGATAAAATCATATAAAACAAGAAAAGATATTTACATTTCTTTGTCTTTTCTGCAGATCTGGCACAAGTTTCTTTGAGTAGATTACATAAATGTCTTGTAGCATTATTCCTGGAACAAAGGAAAGAGTTTGCATAAATGTAATCTGATCTCAAAGCAAAATCATATCTAAAAATTATTGAACATTACTATTATAATTTTAAAGAAATTCTTAAAACATTATAATACTTTATATATATCATGAATCACTCATAAGTGACTATATGAAGGAAAACGGATCTACTGTATTATTTGCAAAGATGATTTAATAACTGCCTTCTTTGAAAGTAAAAGCCTCCTTAACAACTTTCTACCCAAGTAGCTTTCAATAATCTCTTAGTAAACAATTCCAGATTCACCTAAGAAATAAAATGAGAAGACAAGTTTGGGATCTTCACTTACTAATTACTCCAGAAATATTCCAACTATCTTACCTTCAAAATATAAAATGAGTAATTTCCTGAATTTCATTATGTGAATAAAACCTCTGATCATCTCACAGATGCAGAGAAAGCATTTGAGAAAATTCAAAATTCATTTATGATAAAAATTCTCAAGAGTGCATATACAGGGAACCTATATCAACATACTAAAAGCCCATATACAACAAGCCCACAGCTAACATCATATCCAGCCCTGAAAAGCTGAAAGTTTGTCCTCTAAGATCAGAAATAGGATAGGATGCTCATTTTCACCACCACAGCAAAAGACAAGAAAAAGAAATAAAAGGCACTCAAATCGGAAAGAACAAAGTAAAACTGTTACTATTTGCAGATGACTTTAAAAAACCCTCAGACTCTGCCAAAAAACTGTTAGAAAAATTTAAACAAATTCAGTAAAGTTACAGTATCTCAAACTTCTATTACAGGCCAGGAATATAATTTTTAAATACCCAAAGTCTCTTTCAAACTCAAGAAAAAAATACAAAAAGAAAAAATACACTAAAATCTACATTCCTTTCAGAAAGTCATAATCAAGCAAATAATCGGTTGATCTGAGTGACCTTCTATTAGTATTAAATTTGTTATCCAATAATCAAGTCACTCTATTATTCTAAGTATTACTTTGTTTCTTATCTACATTCTGACAAAGCTCTTAACTAAATGTTAGGTGCTCTCCAAGACAACTGACAATTTGAGACCAAAACTGACACTCAACTGAATCAAGTGCTTAAAAATAGAAAGATATCACACCAAAATATAGTCACTCCCTCTCACCTCAGAAAATGGCATAAATTCTATATTATACTATATCATACTACACTGTTCCACACTACAGTATATGCTATATATATAAACTAAGCAGTTACAGTATCCACAAAAAAAAAAAAGTCAACTGTTTATTAATAGAGACAGCAGCGATTTAAGAAAGCTCACAAGTTACCAAATACTGGTATTAGGGCTACGGAAGACTTCAGATCTGCCTTATACTGTAGGCGGCCTTCCCAGATGGTGCCCTCCAGTGGTAAAGAATCTGCCTGCCAATGCAGAAGACACAGGAGACTCAGGTTTGATCCCTGGGTCAGCTGGAAGAGGAAATGGCAACCCACTCCAGTAGTCTTGCCTAGAAAATCCCATGAACAGAGGAACCTGGTGGGTTACAGTCCATGAAATCACAGAGAGCCAGACACAACTGAACATGCATGTATGTATACTATAGAAACTCAATTACATATCCATATAAAAGTGACAAGTACCAAACATATAGTAGGCACACAATTTTAGAAACTTCCTCTTCTTTCTTCCTTCTCCTAATATCCAAACTATATTTAGCCAGAAAAAAAGGGGAGGATGGTACAGGGAGGGAGGGAGGAGGGGGGTTCAGGATGGGGAACACGTGTATACCTGTGGCGGATTCATGTTGATGTATGGCAAAACCAATACAATATTGTAAAGTAATTAACCTCCAATTAAAATAAATAAATTTATATTAAAAATAAACAAATAACGTTTCAAGCCAAAATTAATGGAAGAATGATTGCACCACTGGCAAAAACAGGAATTTGACAGTGAGAATCAGATTGGAACTAAGTTGAGCCCTATTCTGCAAGAGCTTCATCTAATAATCAAAGAAAGGTATACAATAATCAAACAGAAAGGTATACAATACACACAGGCAGTTGTAA
>SJYC01041717.1:0-28729 GCA_006408675.1 Madoqua kirkii | reverse complement strand
TTGCAAGGTTATTAGTGTTTATTTCAGCATTATTTTATGTATTTAATTTTCTTTTAAACATTGGCAAAATGTTAAGTTCAATAGAGCAAGAATTGCTTGGGAAAATCAAATAACATCTGGTTAACATGCTGATAGATGTTACTGGTATCATTTTTGAATGACTTGTAATGAAAATAGAAAGTTTTTAATTGAATAATAATGTTAAAAATATTACTTTCTGTTTAATACAGAGACTGTTCCTTGGGTTTCTAATAATGTGAATATATGTTACTCTTAACCTCATTTATTTGGAGAATAATGCATATGATTCATTGACAATCTAGAGGTTATTCAGACAGTCAGTTCAGTCCCTCAGTAGTGTCCAACTCTTTGTGACCCCATGAATCGCAGCACATCAGGCCTCCCTGTTCATCAGCATCTCCCAGAGTTCAGTTAAACTCACGTCCATTGAGTTCGTGATGCCATCTAGCCATCTCATCCTCCATCGTCTCCTTCTCCTCCTGCCTCCAATCCCTCCCAGCATCAAACTTTATCCTAATGAGTCAACTCTTCGCATGAGGTGGCCGAAGTAATGGAGTTTCAGCTTGAGCATCATTCCTTCCAAAGAAATCCCAGGGTTGATCTCCATCAGAATGGACTGGTTGGATCTCCTTGTAGTCCAAGGGACTCTCAAGAGTCTTCTCCAACACCACAGTTCAAAAGTATCAATTCTTTGGCACTCAGCCTTCTTCACAATCCAACTCTCACATCCATACATGACCACAGGAAAAACCACAGCCTTGACCAGATGGACCTTAGTTGGCAAAGTAATGTCTCTGCTTTTGAATATACTATCTAGGTTGGTCATAACTTTTCTTCCAAGGAGTAAGCGTCTTCTAATTTCATGGCTGCAGTCATCTGCAGTGATTCCGGAACCTGCAAAATAAAGTCTGACACTGTTTCCAATGTTTCCTCATCTATTTCCCATGAAGTGATGGGACCGGTTGCCATGATCTTCATTGTCTGAATGTTGAGCTTTAAGCCAACTTTTTTGCTCTCTTCTTTTACTTTCATCAAGAGGCTTTTTAATTCCTCTTCACTTTCTGCCATAAGGGTGGTGTCGTCTGCATATCTGAGGTTATTGATATTTATCCTGGTGTTCTTGATTCCAGCTTGTGTTTCTTCCAGTACAGGGTTTCTCATGATGTACTCTGCATAGGAGTTAAATAAGCAGAGTGACAATATACAGCCTTGACGTACTCCTTTTCCTATTTGGAACCAGTCTGTTGTTCCATGTCCAGTTCTAACTGTTGCTTCCTGACCTGCATATTGAGATTTTTCCTGGCAATCTTGATTCCAGCTTGTGTTTCTTCCAGCCCAGCGTTATCATGATGTACACTGCATATAAGTTAAATAAGCAGGGTGACAATATACAGCCTTGATGTACTCCTTTTCCTATTTGGAACCAGTCTGTTGTTCCATGTCTAGTTCTAACTGTTGCTTCCTGACCTGCATACAGACTTCTCAAGAGGCAGATTAGGTGGTCTGGTATTCCCATCTCTTTCAGAAGTGCTTCATAATTTCAGGTTGTTGTAGACATTATTACTTCTTTTGTTGTGATGATGCAGATGATGACTTATGTTCTTCCTACCATTTCTGTCAGTTATTAAGGAAATGATGAGAATATACATGCCTTAACTTGAAGATTTCTAACAGAAATCTGGAATCGTTTTAATAGCTCCAGGCTGAAACCTAATAGTGAATCCTTAAAATCTAGAGTGATCATTACTTGTATTGGCTACTTAAGGTTTTTAGTAGCTGGTATTTTCAAAATTGCACTTGACATTTTTTATTTTATCACTTCTATTTTTAATTGCTTTAATGTTTCTGTTACATCCCTTCTTTCAAACACTATGTATGTGTGGTGTCTCCATTATTTGCATTGCCAGGATTTGAGATATTTACTGGTCTTTCCAAAAAACCTATTCATGGCTTTATTTTTATGCTTTTATCCTATATTTGATTCAATCTCTTATTTTCCTTAGCTTAATTTCTAGTTTGTCTAGAGTTTTTAATAGAATACCTGGTCTATTTTTATTCTTTGTTGTTAATAAACCATCTGTGGTGAATCATTTTACTCTGAATATAGCTTGGCGATTCTACATTAGTTTGTTTGCATAATTAAGGACAATGAAATATTCTATGAAAAGACTAAACATTAACTATTCTCAGTTTTTGCTTATAGGC
This sequence comes from Madoqua kirkii, assembly GCA_006408675.1. Classification (NCBI taxonomy): domain Eukaryota; kingdom Metazoa; phylum Chordata; class Mammalia; order Artiodactyla; family Bovidae; genus Madoqua; species Madoqua kirkii. Next base: position 26,503 of record SJYC01041717.1, on the reverse strand, counting down.
TAGTTCGATTTTTGGTTGATTATAACAATTCTATTTTGTCAAAACCACTACTTTCATGGGTATAGTAATACATATTTTTGCAAAAATCTGAAAAATTCCTAAAAGCAAGAAGGATGCTTTGTGCTAAAGAATCTAGAATACATTTCTTAATATCCCCTGACTTTACAAAGTTAATTATTTTCAAAACACTGTAATGTTTAGCATCAATAACCTGTGACATTAACTGTGGTAAATGGACAGGCATAGTCAAAAAGGGCTAACTTAAATCTTACCTTTGTTCACTGCCCTCCGATGATCTCAGGTTTCATTTTATTGTGAAAAAAAAAAAAGTGTCACTTTTGAAAATCATGTTAATTGCACTTGTATCTTAATGAAAGATATACTTGGCATTATGTATCATTGTAGGGGCACTTCTGTGGTGGCTTTGATGGTAAGAACCTGCCTTTAATGCAGGAGGTCTGGGTTCAATCCCTGGGTTCAGAAGGCCATGGACAGAGGAGCCTCAGGCACTACTGGGGTCACAGAGTTGGACATGACTGAGTGACTAACACTAATCATCATAGGCAAAGAATTAAACTGTTTCCTCTATAAAGCTATTGTGAAAAGGTGATGAAATGGTTAAGATGATGGTGAAATGGTTAAGAGAAGGCTGACAAAAGCAAGCCACTGGAGATAGCTATCTTCTGTTGGGAGGAGGTGCTAAGGAAATGGAGCTCTTCCAGGAACAGCGTTAGGAAACTGACATATGCTTATCAAAAAACTGTGTGTAGAAATAACCAAAAATATGTGCTCAAGTAATTCGTCCTCTTTGCAGTAACCTGAGGTTCATTTAGACTCTGCAAATTGTCCTGTCATAGTGGCTAATACTGAAAATACCAAACTTACCATCAGGTACTAAATTCCATACATGCAAAATTTTATTTAATCTTCAAGATAACACTATATGATTTTATTAATATGATAGACTGAACTAAAAAATAACTACTCCCACTGCAAATGCTTAGAAATTCTGGAGAAAGGAAAAGCATTTTTAAATACATTGTTGAGGTTGTTAGGAAAAAGAAGAAAAAGTCTTGAGCATAAGAAATTAAAATAGTGGAAAATACACACACATTGACACTCCAATAACCAGGGTTCAACAGGACTAGGATGCAGGAGGAGACTGAACCAGGGAGGTCTCCTCTAATTGCCAGGGGTTCAGGTCCTAATGTCCACGCAGGTGATCGGACCTGAGTGAGATCAGAAACTGAAATGTAAATCCTTGGATAAAGCCAGGACCCTCAAGTGCTATACCCTTAGGAAATGGGGAACAGATAAAAATCTGCCTACTGTCACAGGGAGACTAATAATATTTTCACTATCTTGGATTTTGGATAACTTTTTAAAAAATTACCTCAATCAAAAATTGAAAATTCAAGCTGGTACCACAGAGACAAACAGTACGAGAAAATGAAAAACTGCTCTGAATCAGTGCCATGTGAAATGCCTACAGGGGAAAAAATGACATACATGAGGTTTCCAGTCAAAAAATATGAAATATGCTAGAAAATAAGCAGTGGGCAGAATAAGTAAAATGAATAGCCTCTGAGAATGACAAATAATCTGAATAAGCTTAGAATATTTTAAATGCCTGAAGAGATAAAAGAATGGAAATAAACATAAAGAATCATAAGAAATACAACAAAATCTAGAAATAGGACTTCTACTAATGCATATGCTTTTCACTAGTATTTAAAATCTAGTTGAGGTAAAAAACTAACTCGATATAGTCAATGTAAAAAGAGCTGAGGAAATAACCCAAGATGTAGAAGTGATAAGATGATACAACTCTAAGAGATGTTAAAAGATATGGAGAACAGGAGGAGAGCATTCAACAAATGTCTATTAGGAGGTTTTAAACAATGAGAATGAAGGAGAGCAATATTCAAAGAGGTAATGACTGGGAAGCTTTCTGAATTAGTAAAATACATGAAATCTCAGATTGAATAAGCACCAGAACTCCTGAGCAAGTTAAACAATATCTATCAAATGGGCCGAAAACAGAAACTTATAAGTTACCAGAAAGGAAAAAGAGATTACCCAGCAAAGCAATACACTGATAGAGTTCTAACAGCAAAACAGAGACCAAGAACGCAATAATGAAATTGAGTCACAGAAGGTCAGGTATTTTCTGTTAAGACTGGTAACAAACAGCGGTGGAGTCAGTGCTTAAAGATATCTGATTCAAAGCCCACATTGAACATCAGTGTCCCTTTCTAGATAGTACCTTAGACAATTATCTTTATCTCATCTTCAGTAGGGGGGAGGCTCCCTGTGGCTCAGTCACAGGGAACCTCAGTTCAATCTCTGGGTCAGGAAGATCACCTGGAGAAGGAAATGGCAACCCACTCCAGCATTCTTGCCTAGGAAATCCCATGGACAGAGGAGTCTGGAGGGCTACAGTCCATGGGGTTGCAAAAGAGTCGGACATGACTTAGTGACTAAACCACCACCATCTTTATAGAGAAGGGGAAAAAAAAATCTAATTTCTCTCAGTAGTTCAAGAACTGAAATTTTGAGAAAAACCATGCGTGTGCCATTTAACAAATATGAGATTGAACTATTAATATCTATAAAAATTCAAAAGTAGGATCTGGAGTATTGCTCCTAAGCAGTAGTGCAGATTATAGATTCCACACTGAGTCCAACTAAACTGTATTTAGACATTTCTGAAGGTGAAACACTCTTGACAATGTCATGCAAAATGGAAGAAAGTGGGTGGGCCTTAGTGGATAAAAATATTTCCAACTTTTAATTAGGCATGCCATATGTAGTAAATGGAGAAATCTTAATCAACAGATCTCTATTTCCCACATTATCTCTAAAGCATATGATCTTGAATATAAATGAGCTGGGCAACAGATCTTTAGTGAATGTTACACATGTATTTGTAGTCTCAGTAGTAGATGAAATTATTTTTAAAGTGAGACAGATTCTTTGACAGCTTGTTAACTCAGTCTGAAAATAATTCCCAAAGTGAGGGACCAATGGTGACGTAAGTTGAAATAAATATTTGACCTCCGACAGTGTACACTTTGAAGGACAACACATCCTCACATATATAAAATTTTTTCATCACAGCTCAAAAAAGGTGAAAGTCACTGAGTTTTTAAAATACTTTCTACATGTACGGTATCACTAGAAAATATTTCAGTATTACATGGTACAATATTATATGGTACAAATTTTCTCAGCTACCAGAAAATTGTTGTTCTGAAATTATTGACACTTTGTTTCCTTTATTAACAAAAACTATTAAATGAGTCTTTGGAGAATGGTCAAAGGACTAGAATAGGCTCAACAGTTTACTAATTAAAATTATTTTCATGTAACATTCAAGCTCACTTTTTAATAAATGAGACACCTACTGGGAGGTGAGTGGTACAGCTGAAGCTTAAACGATTATGTTTAAATCCTTCCCATCCTATGACCTTGGAAAGTTACTTAAACCTCTGTACTTTCATGTGGATAAAGGAGATAATACTTATTTCAGGCTTTTGGTGAAGATTAAACAAGATAAGTTATCAAGAAATCTACAACTAGGAGTCAACTCTGTCTCAAACTAAATTGTGCCAAGAGTAAAGCCGATATGGAAGCTATTGGGAAACTCTCAGGTTCTGGTCCTGACAAGAAAAGCAAGCACTCACATATACTTGAAGCATGTGTAGTATCTGGGTACCCAAGAGAGGCAACCACAGGCCTTGTTTTATCTTTATTCAGAATTCCCCAACCTGTCAGTAGAGGTCTATCCAGAAGAAGACTCAGCCTTCACACCAGAGGGAGTTTGCTCTGCCTGACAAGGTTGCTCATGACTCTCCGTACCATGTGACTATATAGAAATTACAAAACAGCAACCAAAAGTCACATTTCAAAAAGTTAATAAGGTAATCCACTGAAAGAGAAATGGATTAGGACTGAGTGTCAATTTATTCTGCTTCATTTCATGACTTGAGCTGATGGGATAGAGCTTATCAGACAAGTGGCCCAAACATTAGTAGTTTCAGCCTTTGACATTCCTCATGATGCTGAAGCAGGAATCTGAGTTCTTGTTCACAGAACCAAAGAATGAACTTCACAAACACTCACTGTAGCAAGCAAATAGGGTTTATTAAAGAGAAGGAAACTACAATGTTCTCAGCATAGACACTGAGACAGGGTAAGGAGCCCTCCCAAAGGTGGGACTTAACAACAGTTTATAACCTTACCAGTATCAATCTGTACATTTTTGGTTGGCTCCCATTCTTAAAATACATCATTTCTAACCAATCAGTTTAAAGGTCAAAATGTTTGACTTTAAATCTTAAAAGCTTCTGCACAACAAAGGAAACTATAAGTAAGGTGAAAAGACAGCCTTCTAAATGGGAGAAAACAATAGCAAATGAAGCAACTGACAAACAACTAATCTCAAAGATATACAAGCAACTTATGCACCTCAACTCCAGAAAAACAAATGATCCAATCAAAAAATGGGCCAAAGATCTAAACAGGCATTTCTCCAAAGAAGACATACGGATGGCTAACAAACACATGAAAAGATGCTCAACATCACTCATTATCAGAGAAATGCAAATCAAGACCACAATGAGGTACCACTTCACACCAGTCAGAATGGCTGCGATCCAAAAATCTACAAGCAATAAATGCTGGAGAGGATGTGGAGAAAAGGGAACCCTCTTACACTGTTGGTGGGAATGCAAACTAGTACAGCCATTATGGAAAACAGTGTGGAGATTCCTGAAAGAATTGCAAATAGAGCTGCCTTACGACCCAGCAATCCCACTGCTGGGCATACACACCGAGGAAACTCGAATTGAAAGAGACACGTGTACCCCAATGTTCATTGCAGCACTGTTTATAATCGCCAGGACATGGAAACAACCCAGATGTCCATCAGCAGATGAATGGATAAGAAAGCAGTGGTACATATACACAATGGAGTATTACTCAGCCCTCAAAAAGAATAAGTTTGACGCAGTTCTAATGAGATGGATGAAACTGGAGCCGATTATACAGAGTGAAGTAAGCCAGAAAGAAAAACACCAGTACAGTATACTGACACATATATATGGAATTTAGAAGATAGTAATGATGACCCCGAAAGTGAGACAATATAAGAGACACAGAGGTATAGAACGGACTTTTGGCTTCAGAGGGAGAGGGAGAGGGTGGGAAGATCTGGGAGAATGGCAACAAAACATGTATATAATGATATGGGAGATGAAGCGCCAGTCTATGTTCAATATAGGATACAGGATGCTTGGGGCCGGTATACGGGATGAACCGGGGAGATGGGTGGGGAAGGGAGGTGGGAGGGGGCTTTAGCATGGAGAGATCGTGTACACCTGCGGCTGATTCATGTCAATGTATGGCAGAACCAATACAGTACTGTAAAATAGAATAAAGCATTAAACAAACAAACAACAAAAAAATAAAATAAATCAACTGGTAGACAGTTATGTCAGTTTTTATGCACAAACATGAATATCCTTTCTCAATCTGAAAAATATGTAATCACTAAGACATGGCTCACATTAACAATAAATTATTTCTATAAAAACAAGCTTTTGCTGTTGTTCACTTGCTCAGTTGTGTCCAGCTCTTTGTGACCCCATGGACTGCATCACGCCAGGCCTCTCTGTCCTTCACTGTCTCCTGGAACTTGCTCAAACTCATGTCCATTGAATTGGTGATGCCATCCAACCATTTCATCTTCTGTTGCCCCCTTCTCCTCCTGCCTTCAATCCTTGCCAGCATCATGTTCTTTTTCAATGAGTCAGCTCTTTGCATCAGGTGGCCAAAGTACTGAAAATTTAGCTTCAGCATCAGTCCTTCCAATATTTAGGGTTGATTTCCTGATAAATCAATAAATATTAGGGCTGTTTTTCCAGTTGGCAAAAACAAGACTGGGAGCTAACTGAGGCTCAGATCATGAACTCCTGATTGCCAAATTCAGACTTAAATTGAAGAAATTAGGGAAAACCTCCAGACTATTCAGGTGTGATCTAAATAAAATCCTTTATGATTGTACAGTGGAAGTGACAAATAGATTCAAGGGATTAGATCTGATGGACACAGTGCCTGAAGAACTATGGTGGAGGTTTGTGACACTGGTTGAAGAGGCAGTGATCAAGACCATCCCAAAGAAAAAAAAAAGCAAAAATGCAAAATGTTTGTCTGAGGAGGCCTTACAAATAGCTGAGAAAAGAAGAGAAGTGTAAGGTAAAGGGGAAAAGGAAAGATATACCCATTTGAATGCAGAGTTCCGAAGAATGGCAAGATGAGATAAGGAAGCCTTCCTCAGTGATCAATGAAAAGAAATAGAGGAAAACAACAGACTGGGAAAAACTAGAGATCTCTTCAAGAAATTAAAGATACCAAGGGAATTTTCATATAAAGATGGGCACAAAGAGGACAGAAATGGTAAGCACCTAACAGAAGCAGAAGATATTAAGAAGAGGTGGCAAGAATACACAAAAGAACTATATAAAAAAGATCTTCAAGACCAAGATAACCATGATGGTGTGATCACTCACCTAGAGCCAGACATCCTGGAATGGGAAGTAAAGTGGGCCTTAGGAAGCATCACTACGAACAAAGCTAGTGGAGGTGATGAAATTCCAGTTGAGCTATTTCAAATACTAAAAGATGACGCTGTTAAAGTGCTGTACTCAATATGCCAGCAAATTTGGCCACAGGGCTGGAAAAGGTCAGTTTTAATTCCAATCCCAGAGAAAGACAATGCCAAAGAATGTTCAAACTGCTGCCCATTGAACTCATTTACACGCTAGCAAAGTAATGCTCAAAATTCTCCAAGTGAAGCCTCAATAGTATGTGAACCGTGAGCTTCCAGATATATTCAAGCTGGATTCAGAAAATGCAGAAAAACCAGAGATTAAATTGCCAGCATCTGGTGGATTGCCGAAAAAGCAAGAGAGTTCCAGAAAAACATCTACTTCTGCTTTATTGACTACACCAAAGCCTTTGACTGTATGGATCACAATAAACTGGAAAATTCTAAAGAGATGGAAATACCAGACCACCTGATCTGCCTCCTGAGAAATCTGTATGCAGCTCAAGAAGCAACAGTTAGAACTGGACATGGAACAACAGACTGGTTGCAAATTGGGAAAGGAGTACGTTAAGGCTGTATATTGTCACCCTGCTTATTTAATTTATATACAGAGTACATCATGTGAAATGCCAGGCTGGATGAAATACAAAGTGGAACCAAGATTGCCAGGAGAAACCTCAGATATGCAGATGACACCACCCTTATTGCAGAAAGTGAAGAGGAACTAACGAGCCTCTTGATGAAAGTGAAAGAGGAGAGTGAAAAAGCTGGCTTAAAACTCAGCATTCAAAAAAACAAGCTTGGGGAACCAAATATTTTTTTTAATTTTGTAGGTTTTTCTTATGTACCAGGTTTAATATACAGTTCTCATGAGAGTTTTGAATGAATTAAAATCAGGAGGATACCAAACAAACTCATTTATTTTTGTTATTTCTTGTTTTATAAAGTGAAAAGGTCAACATTCATGTTTACTTAGTGGCTGTCCAGGAAACTCAAAAGCTATTATAAGGGTCAAGGATGCCTTAATAGCTTCATGTTTCTAAATTTGGGGCCTGAATTTGGGGAAACAATATTAAAATGATATGTCAGAAGAGACTGGTCACAGAACAGAAAATAGTTGTTCTCATGACATCCTTATGAGAAAAAGTGAAAATATGGCATTTAAAATGAACACCACAGAAGCTAACATAAAAATTATCAAGAATGTTAAGGAAGGATTTGTCCTACTTTATCTAAAATGGCCTAAGGAACTCCCCTGGTGGTCAGTGGCTAAGCATCTACGTTCCCAGTGCAGGTGGCCTGTGTTTGATCCTTGGTCAGGGAAGTAGATCCTGTGTGAGGCAACTAAAGATCTTACGTGCTATAGCTAAGATCCAGTGCAGCCAAATAAATAAATAAATATTTAAAAAACACCAGAAATCTATTTTTTGAATATTAATGCATTTTTAAAGTTTCACATTTTTTTCCCCCACCAGATTTCTACCAGAACTCTGTTTATAAATAAAATAAAATGGCCTTAGATACCTGCTTTGGAGCTGGAATAAACTTTTCTGTACCACAGATCAAAGCAAAAATCTCTAGACAAAACACAGCAATGACCTAATGACTTTGAAAAGTAAAGCTAGCAGGCAGATTCGCAGAGGGGTCAGAGCTTGAGGAAGTGACTCATGTAAGGTGAGTTTTCCTTATTATTATTATTTTTTAAAATCTTTTCATCATTTCACTCTGACCTGTGCGTTGTCCTGGTTGTGCACGGAGTGTGAATAGCAAAATCATGTGAGACGAGTGCAATTGTGCAGTAGTTTGAACATTCTTTGGCATTGCCTTTCTTTAAAATTGGGGTGAATACTGCTTGTTTCTAGTCCTGTGGCCACTGCTGAGTTTTCAAATTTGCTTGCATATTGAGTGCAGGAGTTTCACTGCATCACGTTTTAGGATTTTCAATAGCTTAGCTGGAATTCCATTACCTCCACTATCTTTGTTCATAGTGATGCTTCCTAAGTCCCACTTGACTTCACACTTTAATCCGTGCTCTCTTATGCCCCTTCCCTTTGCCTTATACTGGCACTTTTTCCCCCATGGAAAAATATATCAATAGGATTATGAGTCTGTAACAGATTTCCCTGTTAGAAGCCATTCCACAGCATGACTTCACCCCCATAGCAGCCTTCTAGAAAGAGAAGATTATGAAGATCAGAGCCTGACCACAGGCACAATTGTTCTCTTCAGAAATCATTCACACTTTAATCCGTGCTCTCTTATGCCCCTTCCCTTTGCCTTATACTGGCACTTTTTCCCCCATGGAAAAATATATCAATAGGATTATGAGTCTGTAACAGATTTCCCTGTTAGAAGCCATTCCACAGCATGACTTCACCCCCATAGCAGCCTTCTAGAAAGAGAAGATTATGAAGATCAGAGCCTGACCACAGGCACAATTGTTCTCTTCAGAAATCAAAGGCTTTAGCATAATCAATGACAAAGAAAGTGAAAGTGAAGTCACTCAGTCATGTTCCACTCTTTGTGACCCTGTGGACTGTAGCCTACCAAGCTCCTCTGTCCATGGGATTCTCCAGGCAAGAATACTGGAGTGGGTTGCCATTTCCTTCTCCAGAGGATCTTCCTGACCCAGGGATCGAACCTGGGTTTCCCACAATCGAGGCAGCTGCTTTAACCTCTGAGCCACCAGGGAAGTAGATGTTTTTCTGGAATTCTCTTGATTTTTCAATGATCCAATGAATGTTGTCAATTTCATCTGTGGCTCCTCTATCTTTTCTAAATCCAGCTTGAACATCTGGAATTTCTTGGATCATGTACAGTTGAAGCCTAGCTTGAAGAATTTTGAACATTACTTTGCTAGTGTGTGAGATTCACAAAGATAAATGTGCCAGCAAGGTCTAGGGCTTAGGAAATGTTTGCCATACCAGAATTTTGGTTAAACCCCTTTACTTTTTAACCTATGTCTTGAGTTATGATTCAAGATTTTATTATTATTTTCTTAAAAGCCAATTTATATGGGGACTTATTCAAAGTACAACCTATACTTTCTTAGGTAATAAAATGGTTTGAGTTCAGTGAAGTTTGATGACTTACACATGTTGGAAAACAAGTGAGAATATATAAATTAGCTAATCATATATATTAATTGAGAGAGATGAGTGGTCAAATAGAGAGAAAATAACAAAGAGAAAAAAGACAAAACCCAAAACTAGCTTCTCTCCATTTCCCTAGACTTCTCCCCTGATGCTATGAGCATGGGCCCAGTCACCAAGGAAACCAGCAGAGGGCAAGATCAAGCTTTGCACAGAAAACAGAGAGCAGGAAGACTCCTTGCTCACACTGTGTAAGAGGACATCATGACTGAGCCTTAGAGAGTTACATTTTCCATTTTCTTCTTTCGCAGGTTTGGATCCATCCATAGCCCATCTCAGTGCACCGGACAATTCATCAGAAGCATCTCGTGAAACTGGAGAAACAGACTTCTGAGCCCACCTCCAATTTTCTCATTCAGTAGGCCTGAATTAGACTTTTTGCAACTGTGGGGGTGCAAAGAGTCAGACACTACTGAGTGAACTGAACTGAACTGAGACCTGAATTACAATAACTTGTTTTATTTCAGTCTTAACTAGTAGTCAAATTCTGTTCTCTTTCTCTCTCTTGTTTCTATTTCTTCAGTGCCCAGACTGGGGATGGCATCCCTCTAGGAGCTTTAAAAAATTTTTCTGGATCATAGTCATAATGGAAGAGGTAGGAGTTGGTAGAAAGGATGATGGAGAGTAAAGTCACACTGAAATGTGATCAAAGGGTCTCTGTACAGAAGGGCAAAAGAGCACAGAATGAGATCAGGGGACTCTTCTTAAGGGAGGAGGAAGTTATCTGAGCATTATGCCAATAAAAAGCACAATCCCCTAAGTTTCACTGTACATCAAGATCCAAATGAAACCAATAGATGCCATGGGGAATTCTAGAGGAGGGAGGAGTGCCCAATTATCCATATCTCCCTAGTCCACTTGGTGCCAATATGGCAATATTGGCCTAGACAATGCATCTCAAAATAAAGCCATTTAAAGCATGCACACATGCATTAGGTCAACAGCTGAAGCCAGGTTTCAAGGTAACATTACCACCCTGAAGTAACAAAAGGATTCTGGGGATTATAAGCCTGAAAGGAAGAATGTAGCTGATCAGGAATACAGCTCATATTTCTGTATCCAGATTGTTAGTTCTTCCTACTCAGACTTCATGAAGTCTTCTTTTACCATGGTGAGTCTCATGTGAAAATTCTGGCACAGGTTCACCCAAATTATGAAATAGAAATGATTATCTCAATAGGTATAGAGAAAGCCTTTGACAAAATTCAACATCCATTTATGATAAAAACCCTCCAGAAAGCAGGAATAGAAGGAACATACCTCAACATAATAAAAGTTATATATGACAAGCCCTCAGCAAACATTATCCTTAATGGTAAAAAATTGAAAGCATTTCCCCTAAAATCAGGAACAAGACAAGGGTGCCCACTCTCACTACTACTATTCAACATAGTCTTGGAAGTTTTGGCCACAGCAATCAGAGGAGAAAAATAAATAAAAGGAATCCAAATTGAAAAAGAAGAAGTAAAACTCTCATTGTTTGCAGATGACATTATCCTCTACATAGAAAACCCTAAAGACGCCATCAGAAAATTACTAGAGCTAAACAATGAATATAGTAAAGTTGCAGGATATAAAATCAACACAGAGAAATTCCTTGCATTCCTATACACTAATAATGAGAAAATAGAAAATGAAATTAAGGAAACAATTCCATTCACCATTGCAATGAAAAGAATAAAATACTTAAGAATATGTCTACCTAAAGAAACTAAAAACCTATATATTGAAAACTATAAAACACTGATGAAGGAAATCAAAGAGGACACTAATAGATGGAGAAATATACCATGTTTATGGGTTGGAAGAATCAGCAGGATGCTTGGGGCTGGTGCACTGGGATGACTCAGAGAGATGATATGGGGAGGGTGGTGGGAGGGGGGTTCAGGATCGGGAACTCATGTACACCTGTGGTGGATTCATGTCCATATATGGCAAAGCCAATACAGTATTGTAAATTAAAAATAAAACTGAAAAAGAAAGAAAATGAGTATACTACCCAAAGCAATCTATAGATTCAATGCAATCCCTGTCAAGCTACCAACGGTATTTTTCACAGAGCTAGAACAAATAATTCCACAATTTGTATGGAAATACAAAAATCCTTGAATAGCCAAAGCAATCTTGAGAAAAAAGAATGGACCTGGAGGAATCAACCTGCCTGACTTCAGCCTCTACTCAAAGCCACAGTCATCAAGACAGTATGGTACTGGCACAAAGACAGCAATATAGGTCAATGGAACAAAATAGAAAGCCCAGAGATAAATCCATGCAGCTATGGACACCTTATTTTGACAAAGGAAACAAGAATATACAATGGAGGAAATAACATAACTTTAACAAGCGGTGCTGGGAAAACTGGTCAACCACTTGTAAAAGAATGAAACTAGAACACTTTCTGACACCATACACAAAAATAAACTCAAAATGGATTAAAGATCTAAATGTAAGACCAGAAACTATAAAACTTCTAGAGGAGAACATAGGCAAAACAGTCTCTGACATGTCACAGCAGGATCCTCTATGACCCACCTTCCAGATTATTGGAAATAAAAGCAAACACAAACAAATGGGACCTAATTAGAATTAAAAGCTTCTGCACAACAAAGGAAACTATAAGCAAGGTAAAAAGACAGCCTTCAGAATGGGAGAAAATAATAACAAACAAAGCAACTGACAAAGAATTAATCTCAAAAATATGCAAACAACTCCTGCAGCTCAATTCCAGAAAAATAAATGACCCATCAAAAAATGGGCCAAAGAACTAAATAGATATTTCTCCAAAGATGACATATGGATGGCTAACAAACACATGAAAAGATGCTCAACATCACTCATTATCAGAGAAATGCAAATCAAAACCACAATGAGGTACTATTTCACACCAGTCAGAATGGCTGTGATCCAAAAGTCTACAAACAATAAATGCTGGAGAGGGTGTGAAGAAAAGGGAACCCTTTTACACTGTTGGTGGGAATGCAAACTAGTACAGCCACTATGAAGAACAGTGTGGAGATTCCTTAAAAAAACTGAAAATAGAACTGCCTTATGACCCAGTAATCCTACTGTTGGGCATACACACCAAGGAAATCAGAATTGAAAGAGACACGTGTACCACAGTGTTCACTGCAGCACTGTTTATAATAGCCAGGACATGGAAGCATCCTAGATGTCCATCAGCAATCGAATGGATAAGAAAGTTATGGTCCATATACACAATGGAATATTACTCGGTCATTAGAAAGAATACATTTGAATCAGTTCTAATGAGGTGGATAAAACTGGAGCCGATTATACAGAGTGACGTAAGCCAGAAAGAAAAACACCAATACAGTATACTAACACATATATATAGAATTTAGAAAGATGGTGAGAAAACCCTGTATGTAAGACAGCAAAAGAGACACACATGTATAGGACAGTCTTTTGGACTCTGTAGGAGAGGATGAGGGTGGCATGATTTGAGAGAATGGTATTGAAGCATGTATATTATCATATGTGAAACGAATCACCAGTCCACGTTTGATGAATGATACAGGATGCTCGGGGCTGGTGCACTGGGATGACTCAGAGGTATGGTATGGGGAGGGAGGTGGGAGGGGGATTCAGGAGGGGAACACGTGTACACCCTTGGCAGATTCATGTTGATGTATGGCAAAACCAATACAACATTATAAAGTAATTAGCTTCCAATTAAAATAAATAAATTTATATTAAATATAATAATTTAAAAAAGATATGGTTTAAATAACTCCAGATTTCTTCTTTACTAAGCATTTGCCATGTGTAGCCCATATCTCATTTTAAACAGTAACACCCTAGGGTTGGATATAGCCAACACTTTTAAAGCTGAGAGAGTACTGCTGAAATCTTCAGGTCAGTTCAGCCAATACATCATGTAAGACATTTTGAGACCACATGGACTGAAGCATGCCAGGCTTCCCTGCCTATCACCAACTCCCAAAGGTTTCTCAGACTGAAGTAAGTCAGTGATGTCATCCAACAATCTCATCCTCTGTTGTCCCCTTTTCCTTCTTCCTTCAGTCTTTCCCAGCATAGAGGCTTTTCCAATGAGGCAGTTCTTCCTATCAGGTGGCCAAAATACTGGAGTTTCAGCTTCAGCATCAGTCCTTCCAGTGAATATTCAGGACTGATTTTCTTTAGGATGGGCTGTTTGGATCTCCTTGTTGTCCAACAGACTCTCAATAGTCTTCTCCAACACCACAGTTCAAATGTATTAATTATTAGCAGTCAGATTTCTTTATGGTCTAACTCTCACATCCATACATGACTACATGGAAAACCATAGCTTTGACTAAATGGACCTTTGTCTGTAAAGTAATGCTTTTTAATATGGTGTCTAGGGTTGTCATACATTTTCATATAAGGAGCAAGCATCTTTTAATTTCATGGTTGCAGTCACCATTAGCAGTGATTTTGGACCCCCCAAAAATAATGTTTCCCTACCTATTTGCTATGAAGTGATTGGACCAGATGCCACCATCTTCACTTTTTGAATGCTGAGTTTTAAGCCAGCTTTTTCACTTTCCTCTTTCACTTTCATTACGAGGTTCTTTAGTTCTGCTTCACTTTCTGCCATATGGGTAGTGTCATCTGCATATCTGAGGTTATTGTTATTTCTCCCATCAATCTTGATTCCAGCTTGTGCTTCATCCAGCCCAGCATTTAGAATGGTGTACTTAGCATATAAGTGAAATATATTATACAGAGTGAAGTAAGCCAGAAAGAAAAACACCAATACAGTATATTGACACACATATATGGAATTTAGAAAGAGAGTATGATGACCCTGTATGCAAGACAGCAAAAGATACACAGATGTATAGAATGGACCTTAGGCCTCTGAGGGAGAGGGAGATGGTGGGATGATTTGGGAGAATGGCATTGAAACATGCGTACTATCATGTAAGAAATGAAGCTCCAGTCTATGTTCAATACAGGATACAGGATGCTTGGGGCTAGTGCATGGGATGATCCAGAGAGATGATATGGGCTGGGAGGTGGGAGGGGCCTTCGGCATTGGGAGATGGTGTACACCTGTGTCTGATTCATGTCAATGTATGGCAAAACCAATACAGTATTGTAACGTTGAATAAAGTAAAAATAAAATTAAAAAAAATAAAAATAAGAATTAAAAGAAAAAAAAAAAAAGGAAACGGAAGAGAGTTCCAGAAAAACATCTATGTCTGCTTTACTGACTATGCCAAAGCCTTTGACTGTGTGGATCACAATAAACTGTGGAAAATACTGAAAGAGAGGGGAATATCAGACTATCTGACCTGCCTCTTGAGAAACCTGTATGCAGGTCAGAAAGCAACAGTTAGAATTGGACATACATGGAACAACAGACTGGTTCCAAATAAGAAAAGGAGTACGTCAAGGCTGTATATTGTCATCCTGCTTATTTAACTTATATGCAGAATCAGTTCAGTTCAATCTCTCAGTCGTGTACGACTCTTTGCGACCCCATGAATCACAGCATGCCTCCTGGAGTTCACTCAGACTCACCTCAATCGAGTCAGTGATGCCATCCAGCCATCTTATCCTCAGTCATCCCCTTCTCCTCCTGCCCCCAATCCCTCCCAGCATCAGAGTCTTTTCCATGAGTCAACTCTTCACATGAGGTGGCCAAAGTACTAGAGTTTCAGCTTTAGCATCATTCCTTCCAAAGAAATCCCAGGGCTGATCTCCTTCAGAATGGACTGGTTGGATCTCCTTGTAGTCCAAGGGACTCTCAAGAGTCTTCTCCAACACCACAGTTCAAAAGCATCAATTCTTCGGCACTCAGCCTCCTTCACAGTCCAACTCTCACATCCATAAGTGACCACTGGAAAAACCATAGCCTTGACTAGATGGACCTTAGTCGACAAAGTAATGTCTCTGCTTTTGAATATACTATCTAGGTTGGTCATAACTTTTCTTCCAAGGAGTAAGTGTCTTTTAATTTCATGGCTGCAGTCACCATCTGCAGTGATTTTGGAGCCCCCCCAAATAAAGTGTGATACTGTTTCCACTGTTTCTCCATCTATTTCCCATGAAGTGATGGGACCGGATGCCATGATCTTCGTTTTCTGAATGTTGAGATTTAAGCCAACTTTTTCGCTCTCCTCTTTCACTTTCATCCAGAAGATTTTTACATCTTCTTCACTTTCTGCCATAAGGGTGGTGTCTTCTGCATACTTGAGGTTATTGATATTTCTCCTGGTAATCTTGATTCCAGCCTGCATTTTTTCCAGTCTAGCGTTTCTCATAATGTACTCTGCATATAAGTTAAATAAGCAGGGTGACAATATACAGCCTTGATGTACTCCTTTTCCTATTTAGAACCAGTATTTTGTTCCATGTCCTGTTCTAACTGTTGCTTCGTGACCTGCATACAGATTTCTCAAGAGGCAGGTTAGGTGGTCTGGTATTCCCATCTCTTTCAGAATTTTCCACAGTTTATTGTGATCCACACAGTCAAAGGCTTTCATGAGAAATGCTGGGCTGGAGGAGGCACAAACTGGAATCAAGATTGCCGGGAGGAATATCAATAACCTCAGATATGCAGGTGACACCAGCTTCATGGCAGAAAGTGAAGAAGCATTAAAGAGCCTCTTGATGAAAGTGAAAGAGGAGAGTGAAAAATTTGTCTTAAAGCTCAACATTCAGAAAACTAAGATCATGGCATCTGGTCCTATCACTTCATGGGAAATAAATGGGGAAACAGTGGTTGACTTTACTTTTCTGGGCTCCAAAATCACTGCAGATGGTGATTGCAGCCATGAAATAAAAGAAGCTTACTCTTTGGAAGGAAAGTTACAACCAATCTCGACGCCATATTAAAAAGCAGAGACGTTACTTTGCCAACAAAGGTCTGTCTAGTCAAGGCTATGGTTTTTCCTGTGGTTGTGTATGGATGTGTGAATTGGACTATAAAAAAGCTGAGCACCTAAGAATTGATGATTTTGAACTATGGTGTTGTTGAAAACTCTTGAGAGTCTTTGGACTGCAAGGAGGTCCAAACAGTTCATCCTATAGGAGATTGGTCCTGGGTGTTCATTGTAAGGACTGATGTTGAATCCAAAACTCTAATACTTTGGCCACATGATGAGAAGAGCTGACTCACTGGAAAAGACCGTGATGCTAGGAAAGATTGAGGGCAGGAGGAGAAGGGGACGACAGAGGATGAGATGAATTGATGGCATCATCAACTCGATGGACATGGGTTTGGGTGGACTCCGGGAGTTGGTGATGGATAGAGAGGCCTGGCATGCTGCAGTTCATGGGGTCACAAGGAGTCGGACATGACTGAGCAACTGAACTGAACTGAGCATTTTGTTGTGATCCACACAGTCAAAGCCTTTAGTGTTGTCAAAGAAGCAGAAGTAGATATTTTTTTGGAATTGTCTTCCTTTTTCTATGATGTGTCAGATGTTGGCAACTTGATCTCTGGTTCCTTTGCCTTTCTAAATCCACCTTGAATATCTGGAAGTTCTTGGTTCATGTACTATTGAAGTCTCACTAGGAGAATTTTGTGCATTAATTTGCTAGCACGTGAGATGAGCACAGTTGTGCAGTAGCTTGAGCATTCCTTGGCATTGCTTTTTTTGGGATTGGAATGAAAATTGACCTTTTCTAGTCCTGTGGCCACTGCTGAGTTTTCCAAATTTGCTGGCATATGGAGTGCAGTACTTTCATAGCATCATCTTTTAGGATTTGGAATAGCTCAGCTAGAATTCCATCACCCCCACTAGCTTTGTAGCAATTTCTTCTACGGCCAACTTGACTTTGCACTCCAGGATGTCTGGCTCATGATGAGTGATCAAACCATTGTGATTATCTGGGTCATGAAGATCTTTTTTTGCAGAGTTCTGTGTATTCTTGCCATCTCTTCTTAATCCCTTCTTCTGTTAGGTCCATACAATTTCTATCTTTTATTGTGCCCATCTTTGTATGAAATGTTTCTTTGCTATCTCTAATTTTCTTGAAAAGATCTCTAGTCTTTCATGTTTATTGTTTTCCTTTATTTCTTTGCATTGATCACTGAGGAAGGCTTTCTTATCTCTCCTTGCTATTAATGGGAACTCTGCTTTCAGATGGATATACTTTTCCTTATCTCCTTTGCCACCTGCTTCTCTTCTTTTCTCAGCTATCTGTAAGGCCTCCTCACACAACCATTTTGCCTTTTTGCACTTCTTCTTGGGGATCATTTTTGATCATTGCCTCCTGTACAGTGTTATGAACTTCCAACCATAGTTCTTCATGTAATCTATCTATCAGACCTAATCCCTTGAATCTTTTTGTCAATTTCACTGTATAATCATAAGGGATTTGACTTATGTCATATCTGAAAGGTCTAGTGGTTTTCTGTACTTTCCTCAATTCAAGTCTGAATTTTGCAATTAGAAGTTCATGATCTGAGCCAAGTCAGCTCCTTGTCTTGTTTTTGTTGACTGTATAGAGCTTCTCTATCTTTGGCTGCAAAGAATATTATAAATCTGGTTTTGGTATTGACCGTCTGGTGATGTCCCTATGCAGAGTCATCTCTTATGTTGTTGGAAGGGGTATTTTCTATGACCAGTGTGTTCCTTGGCAAAACTCTGTCAACCTTTACCCTACTTCATTTTGTTTTCCAAGGCCCAACTTTACTGTTACTCTAGGTATCTCTTGACTTCCTACTTTAGCATTCCTGTCTCTTATGATGAAAAGGACATCTTTTTTGTTGTTAGTTCTAGAAGGTCTTGCAGGTCTTCATAGAAGCATTTGACTTCATCATCTTTAGCATTAATGGTTGGGGCACAGACTAGAATTACTGTAATATTGAATGCTTTGCCTTGGAAATGAACAGATATTCTGTTATTTTTGAGACTGCCCCTAAATACTGCATTTCAGACTCTTTTGTTGAATACAGGACTACTTCAGTTCATCTAAGTGATTCTTGCCATAGTTGTAGATATAATGGTCATCTGAATCGAATTCACACATTCCAGTCCATTTTAGTTCACTGATTCCTAAAATATTGATGTTTACTCTTGCCATCTCCTGTTTGACCATTTCCAATCCACCTCGATTTATGGACCTAACATTCCAGGTTCCTATGCAATAATGGTTTTTTTTTTTTTTTTCAGCCTTTATCAAACTTTACTTCCATCAGCAGTGACATCCACAACTGGGTGTTGTTTTCACTTTGGCTCAGCCTTTCATTCTTTCTGGAGCTATTTCTCCACTCTTGTCCAGTTGCATATTGGGAACCTACAGACCTGGGAGTTCATCTTTTAGTGTCATATCTTTTTGCTTTCTCATACTGTTCATGAGGTTCTCAAGGCAAGAAAACTGAAGTGGTTTGCCACTCCAGTGGACCACATTTTGTCAGGAGTGATAGATCATGAAATAGCTATGTCCGATCTAAGGAGCATGAAAGTAATATTCTGCAGGGAGATACAGGTAATTCAGTTTGTGGCTGGAAATCAAGGGATAAAAGATAGACCTGACAAATTGCTAAGAGCATGTATAACCTGAAACTGTAAAACTCTTAGAAGAATACATAGAGAAAAAGCTCCATGACTTCAGTCATGATGGTGATTTTATGGATATGCCATCCAAAGCAAAAATCATCAAGTGGGACTATGCCAAAGTAAAACTGCACAGTAAAATAAAATCAACAACAACAAATCATATAAAATGGGAGAAAATAACTTGCAACCCAGCTATCTGATAAGGGGTTAATATGCAACTGGTAGGAGTTCCGTGGCAGTCCAATGGTTAGTACTCCATGCTTTAACTGCCATGGCCTGTCTGAACTGATCAGGGAAATGAAATCTTGCAGTGTGCAGCACTGACATAAAGGGGGATGTTGCTATGCAAAATATACAAAACTTCTGCAAATCAATAGCCAAAACCCCTCAAATAATCCAAATGTTCAGATGATCTGAATAAGCATTTTTCTAAAGAAGATATATATGACCACCAGGTATATGAAATGGTGCACAACATCACTAACCATTAGGTAATGCATATCAAAACCACAGTGAGATACCACCACACACCTGTTAGAATGGCTGTTATAAAAAGAGAAGAGATAAATGATAACAACAATGTGGAGAAAAGGGAACTTCTGGTATTTGGGAATGTAAATTGATTCAACCATAATAGAAATCAGTATGGAGGTTCCTCTAAAAATTAAAAATAAAACTAGGATATGATCTATCAACCCCACTCCTGAGTATATAGCTGAAAGAAGTGAAATCAGTATCTTGAACATACATTTTCACTCCTGTGTTTATTGTAGCATCAGTCATGCTAGCAATAAAACAACAACAACAAAAACAAAAAACAACTTATGTCCATCAACAAATGAATAAAACTGTGTCATATACATAACACATATCACAGTGGAATATTTTTGGCAAATAAAAATAAGGAAGTACTGCCTTTTACAACAACATGGGTGGCACTTGAGAGGATTATGTTAAGCAAAATGACTCAGAGTGAGAAGTACAAATACAGTATGATCTCACTTATACTTGGAATCTAGAAAAGCAAAACTCATAGAAACAGAGAGAAGGTTGGTGGTTATCATGGGTTCAGTAATTTGGGGACATGGAGAGATGTTGGTTAAAGGGTACAAACATCCAGTTACAAGATGAGCAAGTTCTGGAGATGTTCCAAAGGGAATGGTGACTATAGTTAACATTACTGCACCATATACTTGTAAGTTGCAAAAAGAATAAATCTTAAGTGCTCTCACCACACCAAATATATATATATATATATATATATATACTTGTATGTGGTGATGGAAGTGTTAGTTAAATGTATTGGTGTAATCATTTCACATCTATATGTGTATGAAATCATCATACTGTACACCTTAAACTTAAATAATGATTTATGTCAATTACATCTTAATAAAGCTGGAAAGACTTCCATGGTGGCACAGTGGGTAGAAATTGGCCTGCCAATTCAGGAGACATGGGTTAGATCCCTAGTTGGGAAAGATTACACATGCCATGGAATAGCTAAGCCTATTCATCACAACTGAGATGGTGCTCTAGAGCCTGTGAAGCACTTCCCTGGTGGCTCAGATGGTAAAGTGTCTACCTGCAATGCAGGAGACCCGGGTGCGATTCCTGAGATGGGAAGATCCACTGGAGAAAGAAATGGCAATCCACTCCAGCACTCTTGCCTGGAAAATCCCATGGACGGAGGAGCCTGATACGTTATAGTCCACTGGGTCGCAAAGAGTCGGACACGAATGAGCAACTTCACTTTGTGTGGCAAGTACTTAAGCCCCTGTGCCTAGAGCCATGCTCTGCAATAAGAGAAGACTCTGCAATTAAAAGCCCACACACAGAAATGGAGAGTAGCCCCGACTTGCCACAGCTAGATAAAACCCACAGGCAGCAACAAAGATCTAGTGCAGAGAAAAATAAAGAAAGTAAAAAATAAAGCTGGAAAAAAATGTGTCTAGGTGGGAACTCTGCTTGTATTTCTTAGATCTGGGAGAAAGCTTCTAACATTTGAAATCTCAGAAACCTATCTTATGTCAAAAGGAGTTTGTCGAAGCCCCAAATGGTGAACAATCCAGCATGGAATTGTTCACAGAAATATGCAGACAGAAAAATGGTGGAGAAGCTTCTCTTTCCTGCTGTCCCACACCTGCAAATCCCCCATGTGTTCCTTGCACCAGGATTGAGGCACAACACCAGGAAATCTCTGTAAGCTTTTCATATGACACAAGGCTCCCAAAAAAACCTCCTGTCCAAACGTAGTTTGCTTCCCAGGACACCCTATGTACCTTGTCCCACCCTCTTGCCCGACTCATGAGGAAGTTTGACACTAGCTCTATTCTCAGAACTTAAAACCATTTGTTTTCTCAAGGGCCTTCCTCATGTTAAGGGAAATTTCAGTGTTCTTGGTGAAGCCCCTAACACTTTCACACAGACTTGTCTGATATACCCTTTACAAAGGTGTGGTTGCCTTGACCTGTTTTGTTCTTAGCGACCAAATCTGCATTTATGAATCAGAAAATATTTCCACCCAGAGGTCTCAGTAATATAATTTTGAACCATGCTTGGTTGGACAAGGCTGCATCACCACACAACATGTCCTCCAATACAGCGACATGTTACCAACCTTCTGCCTGGAAAACATTTCCAAGATTAACAGCCTGCCCTGGGTATGAGGCTGTCAGTAACTTTGTTCTCATAAATTCCCTAAGGACGCTTCACCGCCCCCACCATGGGCTTACAACAGCCACCTAGTTAATCACCCGCCCTCACACAGACGCATTCAGTAGGCAGAGACGCAGCAGGTACACGGGAGAAGGCATCAGCGAACAAAGTGCGTAAATCTGAAGAGAGGCACGTTTTAGCCCTATCTCCATGGCAACAGAAAGTAGAAAACACGCAATCAAGGATAATAAGCCCCGTGGGCGGGCGAACCAGTGAGAGCTGAGTTAAGCCTCCATCCTTCCTTCCTCTTTTTTTCCGCCCCCATCCGCTCTTTGGAACATAAACAAGCATTAAGCCCCAGTGGAGAGGGCCCTTCAGGGCTCCATGACAACTGCCCTCTCTCCATCCCATCTTCCCTCACCAGGCTGAATTCACCACCTTTCTTGCAAAACGCCTCCGCTTCAAACAATCTGGTGACAATATGTTCACTTCACAACACCCAATCCCGGTGCCTGACCAGAAGGGGTTTCTGAGGGTCAGCAACTTGGACAGTGAGAATGTACCAAAAACAGGACAGAGGCAGGGCAGCTGAAAAGACAGAAATGCTGTCCTTTCTTTATGCTATTCCTCTCCTTTTCCCTCAGTTAAATATTTTTTGGGAAAAAAAAGAACAACAACAATCAAACATTAAACCTACATGAAAGTTAAAAGGATAGTAAAGTAAATATCTCTAATTTCTTCGAACTTCACAAATTGTTAGCCACTTGGTGCGTTAGGAGTTACCTACCTGTCTGTCTATATATCTATCTAATTTATTTGTTTATGTATCTGTATGTCTGTCTATCTGTCTATCTACCAATCACATTGGGCTTCCCAGATGGTGCGGTGCTTAAAAACAAAAAAATCCTGCCTGCTAATCCTGGAGATGCAAGAAACATGGATTCAACCCCTGGGTTTGCAAATGGCAACCTGCTACAGTATTTTTGCCTGAAAAATTCCACGAAATATAGATACATTACTATGATTATATATCACATCTAAGAAAATTAAGACCTATTCAATAATATTTCCATGTAGTCTATGTTTAAAATTTTTCAGTTTGTTTCCATATCTTTTATAGCTTAAAAAAAAATGTTTTGGTTCCAGAATGCAAGCAAAGTACATGCATTGCATTTCCTTGTTCTGTCTTTTTATTTTTTATGTTTTTTAATTTTTATTTTTTGTTTAATGCTTATTCCATTTCACAGTACACCTGTGGCTGATTCGTGTCAATGTATGGCAGAACCAATGCAGTACTGTTCTGTCTTTTTAAAATTAACATGATCTCCTCCCATTCACTAAAGCACATTCGTATCTTTTAATTTATTTTTTTAATGACATTTCTTTTCAAGAGTCCAGGGCAGTTGTCTTATAGAATGCTCTATATTATGGATTTGTCTTATTTTGTTCCCTCAAGATTATATTCAGGTTGATTTGCCACACCATCGAGGACACTGGATTTGATTACTGCACATTGTACAGGAACATTTTTCCCCTTTGGGCTGGAAAAGTTATCTGTAGGTAATGCTTTGAGACCACATGGCTACTTTGATACTTAAGAGACATTCACATGATGATTGTAGCCTTGACAAATTATCCTGCCTGAAACACCTATTACACTGGGAATTTGAACTGCTAATTTTCTACTTTAAACACTCCTTCTGTAGTCATTAGCAAAAGGAAGAAGAGCTCCTCTCTAATTATGCACATCATCTATCTGTCTCTCTATCATCTACCTATCTCTTTCTCCACTATTCTATATAGTTACTGATATAAAATTTAAAAGCTGCATATATTTAAAATGTATAGTTTGATGAGTAGTCACATTTGTGCTAATTCTCTTTAGTGTTGTCTGACTCTTTGTGACCTTATGGTCTGTAGTCCACTGGGCTCCTCTGTCCATGGGATTATCCAGGCAAGGAACTGGAGTGGGTGGCCATTTTCTTCTACAGAGGATCTTCCTGACCCAGGAATGGAACCTGCATTTCTTATGCCTCCTGCATAGCAAGGAGTTCTTTTACCACTAGCACCACCTGGGAAGCCCCATTCACATTTTTAACTTATGAAACTATCACCATAATTAAAATAACACTTTATCGCTCTCTAAAACATCTGTAGCCCTTTGTAATCTTGTGTACTTCTCTCCAATCTCTTCAACAGGTAACCACTGATGTGCTTTCTTTCACTATAGATTAAATTTCACTTTTTGGAAACTTGTATACATATGCGCTTTTTTTTAGTATGTCTTTTTAGCTTAGTATAATGACTTTGAGATTATTCTATAATGTTGTATATGTCAGTAGGTTGTGCCTTGGTACTTTTTGTTGCTTATAGTATTCTACTGTCTCCTAATTTTTTTAATTTAGTTAGTTTTAATTGAAGGATAATAGATTAAAAATATTTCTCTGATTTCTGAATCACATTAACAAGAACTAGCCATAGGTGTATATATGTCCCCTCCCTCTTGAACATCCCTCCCATCTCCCACCATTTCCCACCCCTCTAGGTTGTTACAGAGCCCAGTTTGAGTTCCCTGAGTCAAACAGCAAATTTCCATTGGTTATCCATTTTACTCACAGTAATGTATATGGGTCCATGCTCCTCTCTCCATTTATCTCATCCTCAATTGAAATTGATTTTAGATTCTTACAATAATTCCAAAGGTTTTCTGTGTCTATTTTCTCTAGCTTTCCCTAAGTTTAACATCATATATATCATAGACCATTTTTAATATTAAAATATTAGATCTTTTGCCCATTATTTAATCACTTTTGCTATTGAATTATTTGAGTTCTTTACATGTTTTGATATTATGCCTAATTGGACATACAGTTTGCAAATATTTTCTACCATTCTATAGATTGCTTATTCACTGTATTAATTGTTTACTCAAAGAAACATACAGGGGCCAACTGGTATATGCTCAACATCACTGATCATCAGATCAATGCAGATGAAAACCAAAATGAGATATCAGCACATACATTCTAGAATGAGATAGTATCAAAAAGACAGAGAGAAAGAGTAATTTTGAAATATGGAGAAAAAGGAACCCTAGTGCACTATTGATAAGGATATAAATTGGTACAGCCCTTATGGAACCCAGTATGGAGGTTCCTTTAGAAGTTAAAAATTAAACTAATATGATCCAAACATCCCAATTCTCAGTATGTTTGCAAGCAAAATAAAAGAAATATCTTAAAGAGATATCTGTGCTCCCATTTCCATTACAGTATCAGTCATAGCCAAGATATGGAAACAATTTAAGACACTTAGATTGCTTCTCTTAGACACCCAGTTTGATTGACAGACACATTGATTGACACACTTAAATTAGTTCATCCAAGTTGTCACAAATGTTGGGATTTCCTTTTTTTAAAAGGCTGAATAGAATTCCCTGGTATGTGCATTTATTTATCTGTGTGTGTGTGTGTAGTTGTGTGTATACAATGGAATACTTCAAAAAGAAGGACATCTCCTGTATGTGACAACATAGAGAAACCCAGAAGATATTAACCTAAGTGAAATAACCTAGAAACAAAAAGACACATGCTGTATGATCTCACTTACATGTTGAATCTAAAAAAGTCAAACTCATAAAAACAAGGAACAGAGTGGTGGTTGTCAAGAACTGGTATATGAAGGAAATAGGAAATATTGGTTAAAGGTATAAAGTTTTAGTTATGAAGGATAAATTCTTCAGATCTTAGTGACTAGCATTGCAACTATAGTTAATAATGCTGTATTAAAAAATTATTTGGTTTTGCCAGGTCTAAGTGGAGGCATGTGAGATCTTCAATCTTTGTTGTGGCATGAAGCTTCTTTATTTATAAGCATGAAAATTCTTAATTGTGACATGTGAGATCTAATTCCTGACCAGAGAGTGAATCCAGGCCCCCTGCATTGGGAGCACAGGGTCTTAGCCAGTGGACCATCAAGGAAGTCCCCAAAATATTGTGTTATAGCAATTGAAATTTACTAAGAGAGTAACTGTGTGTGGGGATGGATATGTTCATTTGCTTGATTGTCACAATCATTTCAAAATGTATTCTGTATAAAATACCATATTTTACATGCCAAAATATATATTTCTATTTGTAAATTATAGCTCAGTAAAGCTGGTAAAGAATAAAAACATTTGCATTTATACAAAACACTATCTTCATGACCAAGAGACTAAACCTGTGTCCCTTGCATTAGCTGTTGGACACTTTTAAAAAATATTAATTAATTTATTTTAATTGGAGGATAATTGCTTTACAATATTTTGATTATTTTTGCCATACATCAACAGGAATTGGCCACAGGTATCTCCCTGACCCTGTACCTTTCCCACCTCCCTCCCCAACCTATCCCTCTAGGTTGTCTCAGAGCACCAGCTTTGGGTGCCCTGATTCATTCATAGTACTTGCATTGGTCATCTATTTTACATATGGTAATGTACATGTTAAAGTATATGCGCCAACCAGTAACGCTGAAGAAGCTGAAGTTGAATGGTTTTATGAAGACCTTTTAGAACTAACATC